>APFE031587161.1:148472-239541 GCA_000404065.3 Pinus taeda | reverse complement strand
ACATTGAAAACGGTGTCTCCTTCCCATGGAGACTCGAGACTATGTGGTCTCGAACTCCCTCCAAAAGGATTCTCCTCATTCTAGCCACACATTTCTTCCATTCCACCAATTCTGTAGCATTAGCTACTGCTGGCTTGAGGACTTCTTGGTCAATGAAGTCCTTCAAAACATTTCCCTTTAATACTACTTCCATGCGATCCTTCTAGGCTATATAATTCGAGCTGCCATCAAGGGCACACTCAAGTCTTAAACCGTTGAACGCCATTGGTGAAATTGAGATGTGATAAGAATTCGAATTCTATAATCAGGAACTTCCAACTTCGAACTTCTCCCTTCTTTGTATACTATTATTTTCTTTGATCACCTTTGCTCTGATACCATGTAGAATTTCCCACTGTAGATCACCTGATAATGCAATATACTAAAGCAAAATACTTGATCTACTTCTACAAACAAACTTGCGGAAGCTTAATCGATTTTGAGCAAGATCAAATACAACACATATAACAAAGAATGAGAAAGCAATCACACATGAACACAAAAGAATACTCTGGGGAAAGCCTCAGCTAAAAACCCTAATCATTGTATTATCATACAAGTGGAAATATCTCTGGATTACACAAAGCTTTAGCTCACAAGCTATCCATCTCTCAGTTCAATCCCTTTGCTGCTCATAGAAAATCAAAGGCTTCTTACAAACCTTCTCCTCTACCCTCCAAGCCTCCTATTTCCTTGCGCAGTTTCTCCTGGGGTCCAATGCTGCCACCTTTGTGCATTCACCACTCACACAACTCACCAAACTTAGAAGTAACTGCGCAATCCTAAAGGAGATAATTCCTTCTACATGGATGAGTTTCCTATATAGGAACAATCCTCCAACTAATAGTACATTGTACCTTCCTCTGATCTCAACTGGGCCTCTGACTAAACTGACATGCATGAGTTGTTTATGAGAGAATATTCAGTTATCTGAAGTGTAGCAGTTACATGCATGCATGCATTAACTAACTGAACTCACAATCAGTTCAACAAACTGTTTGAACTAATCTAAGTGGACTTAACTCAATTAACTGAGCTAACTAATTACAACTCAAAGTACAACTCATCCTGATCTCCTTTAATCAAGGGATAACTTCCTCAATTAAAGGGGAAACTGTTGCATGTCTTCACATAGACTTCATTTTTTATTTTCTACAACTAATTAACTCAATATGAATTAATTAATTATTTTACAAACAACTGCCGAGCTCAAATTCGAATTTTAATTCACAACTTTAATTCAGGGACTAATTAAAATTGGAATCTATCCTGAAATGATATTTATAGCAATGTTATTTTTAGCATTTCTGTTTTATCATTCCTTGTTGCTATTTCCAACACTGGTACTTGAAATTCTATTTATAGCATTTCTTGTTGCCATTTTCAACATGACCCATCTTTCCATTTCCACAAGAGTCTTGAGCGAGGTCTCGACCCCGACTGCATATCGTGGTCTTTTAAATAGTCGAGGAGTCGGAGTTATATTGCAATAAATATCTAGCTGGCGAAGAAAATAACCTCGACTTCAGTCACGCCTGACACATAGACACAGACATGTGTTAATTAAAAAAACTAAAAAACAACTATTCACACACAAGTAATAGGAATTTATTCAAAATGCAATCTTGTAGGGGATTTTGTTTAATAATCAATATAAAAACTCCATGTTTTCCTATAACGTTTACGACAAAAAATTTCAGTATCTTTAACTTTCTAAAATTTGTGAAGCCTGAAGTCCACCCATCTTTGCATGTTCACAAGACCTGTGAGCAAGGTCCTGGTCCCCTCTCAATATCGCGGTCTTTTAAATAGTCAAGGGCGCAGTATTCTTTTGGCATAAACATATAGCTACCAAAGAAAGTAATCCTAACGCCAATCGAGCCCGATGCATAGACACAAGTATATGTTAATTATTGTAAATAAAATAATGCAAAGTGAAAACTATTAAAGGAAAGAAGCATGATTGCATGTGAAAATATATAAATATTTGTAGCGAAATTAGAACTGACATGTCTGGTTATAAATGTTGCCACACGCAAAAGGAAAGTTAGAATATGGAGTTGTATGGAACTGCAAGGTAGAAACCGACCACAACTAATTTAAATTTATTCAAAATGCAATCTTGTATGGAATTATGTTTAATAATCAATCAATAAACTCAATGTTTTCCTATGGTGTTTAATTATAAATGTTGGCACACGCGGAAGACAAGTTAAAATATGAAGTTGTATGAAATTGCAAGGTAGAAACTGACCACATCTAATTGAAATTTATTCAAAATGAAATCTTGTATGGAATTTTGTTTAATAGTCAATATAAAAACTATGTGTTTTCTTATAACGTTTACGACAAATGTTTTCAGCATTTTAACTTTCTAAAATTTGGGAAGTCGGAAGTCGGCCCATCTTTCCATTTTCACAAGTCCCATGGGCAACGTGACGCCCCGACTTCATATCATGGTATTTTAAATAGTTGGGGCATCAGAGTTCTATTGGCATAATCATTTAGCTAGTGAAGAAAATAAGCTCGAGCTCAGTCGACCCCGACGCATAGACACAAGTATCTACTAGTTATTAAAAAAAATTGTCCATGTTGGGTTGCAATGACTTTTAAATTCATTATTTCATGAAAAGTGAAAAATATTAGTCAAATATATATATATATATTGCAAGGGGTGGCTCTGTATCTCTGAAGCCTGAGGTCTACCTTCACAGTGCTCTCCCTGTGGCTGCCCTCGGAAAGTCAGTGTGTTCGGTTGCTTGGGCTCTCTCTCACCTCTCCTTCTTCCATGGAGGAGTTGGACGATGGCCTTGAGGCACCCTGCTTTCGCAATATGGTCACAGGTCGACCGATGGAGCAGGAGTCTTTCTTCACCATGCTTGCTTCATGCACATCCTTTCACTCCAACAGAACTAGCCCTAAAGCAAGGGCCAAATGGAAAGAGAAAGGGAAAAACGTTGAGGCTCAAACTACCAAAGGCACTACATCTACAAATACTTCAGCTATGGAAGTAAACACCACAAAGAAATAGCTGCAAAAGGCAAGAACAAAACCAATAAGCAGCTGCAACCCAAAAGCCAAAAAAATCCTGAAGTTTGAAATCCAAGACCCGGGGGTAGTTGTGTATAGAGATTACATGCAAGAACATGTAGTAATCTGCAAATTCATGGGCATCTGGCCCACAGAGAAGCACTGAACTGGTGGATTCAAGCCAAATGGAAACCAAAGGGAGAAACCAGACTACAACTAGGTTCAAAGGGGTTCTTTACAGTCATTTTCGATCTCTTAGAAGACAAAGATGGGATATTTGAGGGAGGACCTTACTTCTTAACCTCTGCAGGTTTGTATATGAGATTCTGGAAAGAAAACTTCACTCCTGAGAAAGAGGACTTCAGTAGAGTATCAGTTTGGGTTCGCCTCTATCCCCTTCCAATTGATTATTGGGCCCCTTCTATCCTTAAAGGCATTGGAGACAACTTAGGTGAATACATAAAAATGTATTAGGGAAAGCAGACATTATGTCTATTATGCCAGAATATTTGTTTACATTGATGTCCCTGGAGTCCTTCTAGAAGCCATAAAATTGATATTTAGGGATGAAGTCTGGCTCAAGAGCATTGACTATGAAATCATCCCATTCCAGTGTAGAAAATTCCATGAGCATGGACACCTCTTTAGGGATTGTCTGCAAAATAAAATGCCTCAAAAGTGAGCACGTCAACAAGAAAAAGGATGAACAGGGTTTCACCAGAGTAAACACAAGGAATAAAAACACCAGGAAAACTAATACAAAGAAAGAACATCACCAGGCAACTAGCGTCAAAAAATGTGAGGCTCTAAATAATTTGCAAGGACAGCCGCTCTCAAATAACTCAATTTACGAGGAGGCTAAAGAGGATAAGCAAATTGCAGCAAACCAGAGGCAAGAGGATCACTATTTGGATCACAACAACAAGGAAGATGAGAATTCACAGGAAGACATAGAAATGGAACAAGTACTGGTGGACTCAACCACGAAGGAAAACGTAATAGAAGAGGCACTGGAAGGAGTTGACCTCTTATTGATAGCAGAGGAATGGAAGAGAAACGGACTGTTTGTGATTCCAGAAGACCAAATCCAAAAAATCGAACGATCCTACCTCCTTCTGTTATCACTCCAAAATTTCTCTAGAGTTGTTAGAAAAGAAATGATAAAGGTAACCACAAACCTACTTTGGAGATTAGTATCCAGCCTTCCTAATGCTTAGAGAGGGCTCTCTCTTTATGATTTAACTTTGTTTAGTTAATTGATATTAGGCTAGTTATGATTGTACTTGGGTTTTGGTTTTGATTTGGTGGTGGGATCACTTAGATGGATAGAGGGATGTCTTTTACCATTGGGCTATGGGGTCAAATGTCAAGCAAACAAGACTAGATGAAGTTCTAAAAATAGTGTCCACAGGGCAAGGTAGCTGAGTTATTTCAGATCTTAAGGCTGGATGGTGAAGTGGTTTTCAATCGAATCAAAGGAGAAATTAAGGGTTCCTTAGACCGGATTGTGAAAGAAGTGAAAGAGGTCAACCGGGATGGGAGAGAAATTAAGGATTCTCAGATCCGGATATCAGAAGAAAACATAGAAATGATTAACTATTCAAGACAGAGTGTACTTAAACAAATTCTGAAATAAATTTCCAGTTAATTCATTCACTTTAGATAACAAGTAAGTTTGTGAGATACATAAGAAAATAACAAATTTGAAAAAGAAAATACTTCACTGTAATAGCTCAACACATGAATCTTGCAATGCAATCTCTTTATTACTAAGTCCAGTCTATTGACTTGAAAAATTGGTACAATAACCCTCAGGTTTCTAATCAATACAACTCTACAAATGTCTAGCAATCCACCCTCAATACTTCGAATTATGAAGTATTTATACAAAAATAGTTTACAAAATATCCCAAATTGTCTTGGGAATTAATCTAGGAGAAATAAATATCTTCATGCAATAAGATAGAGACAGATGTTCAATTGTTGTATGTTGTCCCTGTTTATTTGGTTGTGTTGTCTTTATACTCTGATATTTTGTTTTTTATTATCTGCCTTGTTGTTGGCATTCACACTCATTGTTCTTTTTACTTTTCCCTTTCTCAACTGATACACTTTACCTGATACTCTTTCAACTGGTTGATTTGTCATTTTCCTTTCATGTGTTGTTTTCACTTTGACTGTACATTTTTACAGTAAGTCATTCAACTTCTCCCATGTGTCTACATAATATTTACCATCTTCCTGTAGATTTCATCTACTTCTTTGCATTTGGCAAAAGTGGGTTTGTTCACAAAAAGGTGTTTTACCTCATGTTGGAGGTAAAACAGGTTTTCAAATTTCTGATATAGAACCTTTCCAGTAGGCATTCCCTTCATAAAAGAATTACTTGTCTGATCCCTTGCCACCTCTCTGATTCTTCTGTTGTAGTCCTTCTAAGGCATCAATTTGTCATTTATCACCAAGGGATTTGGCAGAGCTTTCTACCTAAAAACATCGAACTTTACCATGAACCTATCTATAGCTAGCTGCATGGTTTGGCATTTGTCCTCAAGGTTTAACATCAAATTCCTCGTGGTGAGGACATTTTTCACTTCTAGTATTGTGCCTGTCCTGTCAGCTATGTCCAGCTCCTACAATTCATATTTGTTTTTGTAGTTAAGGAAATGAATTATTATAGTGGCTTCCTTTGGCATGTCTCCCAGTTCAGCCTTAACTCTTTGTATGACTTTTGTAGCCTCTCTAACTAAGTCACTTTGTTCAAAAATTACTTGAATGGATGGCCAAATATCATTGATATAGTCAATGATATTGACCCATAACTATTCCTTATCTTGGCCAAGTGCCTCCTTTAACATTAATTATTTCTCCAAGCTCTTCATCCTTTTAGTCAACCTGGTTGACTTCTTAACTTCTTCCTTTTGCATAATTTGTGCAAGCTTATTATCATTCTCTAGACTTGTTATATTTTCCTTAAGCTTGTTTATTTATGTGGTCTGAATGGACATGTCTTCCATTGCCTTGACCAATTTTCTTGCCTCGTCTCCTGGCTGAGCTGCTGCTGTTATTAAACCTGTTGATGATGTAGATGTTGTTGCAGCTGGAAGTGTTGTAGCCAATGGAGCTGTAGGAGCCAATGAAGCTACCAAGGTAGATGGTACTACTGTAGTGACTGTTGGAATGATAGTAGCAGTGGCAGTCTCAAGGCTGGCCCGTTTCAGTTGTATTAAGTTGTCCAACTCCTTCTCCATTTCCTTCAATTGGTCATTTAGTTGGAGAACAAATTCCATCATTTCCTATTGATGAGTTTGGCTTTCTAAGACCTCTTTTGTCTGTGGGTGTTATGAATGAGGTAGTTTCATTTGCTTTCTAAGAGCAGTAATATCCTTAGTATTTTTCGTTATCAACTTCTCTGTAGCCTTGACATCATTGGGATCATCCCCAAGCTCAATCACCAAGTCTTCTAGTGATTTGATTCTATTGTCCTTGGCCTGTGAGTAGGCCTTTTCTATTTTGTATTGTGTAGTGATATTATCCAATGAACTTTGCAGCTTATGTATAGTCATAGCTTTATTGGTCATAGTGGAATAGATCATCTCACCTGCCTATTTATGAAACTCAATTTGGTCAATGGGGTGAACATCCCTGGCCGATAACTCAAAATCTATTTTCCTATAGTTTTTTGATGATCTTGGTTGCTGGACTGTAGGTTGCATGAATGTCATCTGCATTTTACCTGTTTTAATGTCAAAGGTTGACATTAATCTGTTTTGATTTGTAGATGTCTGCTTGAATTATTGAGCATAAGTCTCAGCCTTCAATTTCTCATTCCTCAACTTAATTTCCTTGTACATATCCTTAATATGTTTCTCTTTATCCACAGGCCTAGTGAATGAAGAGACCTCCATGCTGAGCTATCTCTTAATAAGTTGAGTGTTTGATGTTGAGGGCTGGTGTGTTTCTCTTGAAGCTGTTGGGCCTTTGCTCCTTTCCACCATTGTATCAGTGTTAGTGATTTCCACTAAGTGAATGGTGTCTTCCAGTTCAGTCACAGGATTAAGCTTAGGCTTCTTCCTGTAACTGATCTCATATTGTTCCTCTATAGTGTCCATTGCCGAACTAGAACATTCTTCCCTGATTCTCTTTGCATTTATGTCTTCATTTCTGGAGTCTGTAAAAGAGGAGGAATATTCATATGCTCTCCTAGGTCTGGAACCTGCAGAAAGGAACTAGTATCAGTCTGCTTTTCCACATCAAATAATGTATTCTCCACATTACTTACAATACTGTCCATGTTTATCAAAGTGTTTTCCAACCATTTAGACTAGTTGGCAAATCTCTCAATGTCTGGCCTGGGATGATGTATGAAAGGACCCAATTTGACTTTGAGCCTTAGTTTATTTATGACTCTATGAGGGTCATATTTCCACATAAAATTGTTCTTAAATTTCATCTGCTATAGCATCTTATCTACCTCTGGTCCGGCTTCCCTATTATTACAAATAAAGGGGCCCAATTGTTTTTTCATTTTAAATTGAGTCTTCTTCTTGGCTGCCAGTAAGTTAACTTCATCAGAGTTTGTTATCTCCCTAAAGTACTCTAATGCAAATAACCTCATGGGAAGGTATTTTGGTAGTTTGTAGGGAGCCAATTGGCATCCATATATCCTTATCTCTGTGTGGTGCTAGTATAAATACCAGTCTCCCACTTTACTGTTCTTTGCCAACTGTAAAACCCTTTTAATTTCCTAACTGATCTTGGGCTGATAGCTACTTGTTAGCATGTGTACAACAAGATGCACAAATGAATCAATGAAATATTTGTAGGAAAAAACATTGGAGTATTCTTGGATCAATGTTGTCCAATAGATGACTAATCTTGGATTTCCTTTGTTGTCCAACTTTTGAATGTTGATTGGAAACTTATCTGACTGATAGTAGAGGAACATGTGAAACAAAACTGAAGAGTACTTGAAAACTCTCTCATTTGGTAGTATAATGAATTGTTCATGCATTCTTCCTGCTATGAACTGAGCATAGTTATACATTATAGTAGGAGGCTTGCTTGGGCAAAAGATAGAAAGGAAAGCCAGGACAACCTCATCCACATGCTCATTTGTGGTGTATCCTAAAATGCAAGAGAGCATGGTAATAATTTGTTTGCCTCTCTCAGAAAAATGGTGGCAACATAAGGACGACTATTTGTTGGAGTGTGAGACTCTTTAGTGACGAAAATTTGAATAATCTAAGCTTTCTTGGGTATGTCTAGCTTGGTGTAAAGATCAAGCAAGCCTTCAATTGAAAGTGGGGTCTCATTTTGACTTGGCTGGATTTGCAACATTTGATTAATGGATTCTACAGTGATGGTGAATAAAACTTGTTGGTCAAGGGTGACGATGGCTTTTTGACTGGGAATGTAGCGCTTGCAGAAGTGGATGATTTCTGGGAAAGGGTGTACCTATGGGAAACAATACTTGGGCAAATTTGAATCCCAAAGGTGAATTTCATCATTTTGGTTTAAAAATTTGTCTTTACGCTAGCAGTGGAGTTTCAGTAGGTAGGTAGGGGAAACAGTGTCCTTAATTTGGAAGTCTCTATCTGCTAATGCAAGGTGGTCAATATCCGAGTGAGGAGTTTGCAGAGGTCTTACATCCAGAGAGGTTTGGGAAGCCATAATTGGGTTTACTGAATTGAATTAGGCTTTCAGTGGTTTCAGAAGTGAGGCTTAGAAACTCTGGAACAGTGGGAGGGTAATTATATTTTGTGAAACAGGGTTTGGGATGTACAGTAGGTTTCTTTTCAGTTCAAGTAGGTTTCTTAATCAATTTAATTAATTAACCATTCAATTATAACTGTGCATTTTCAAATTCAAGGGTCGTTCTGGTTTTTTCCAAGAATACCTGGAAATTGGCGATTTGGCATACAGAGTGGGTTTTGTGGTAGCTGCAGAGGGTACTGAGGCTTGAACTGGTTATATGTTGCTTCAATTTGGGTGATCACAGCATCTTCGGGTGGTAAAAATGGCTTCATTGGTCGCTCAGAGGTTCAGGGTGTTGCAAATGGCTTAGCAGAGGTTTACAGTGAAAACGAACGAAAAGAGTGAATTGGGGCTTTTTCAGCCTTTTAACCAATAACGGTCACATTTTGGCGCGGAAATTATTAAATGAACTATGGGAAGTTCTCAATTTAGGTGAGGAGGTGATTTTGTGCTCCATTGCACCACTTTTGGATGGCGGGCGATATTTTTCGCGAGCACGCGATGTAACTTGGTGTCACCACGTAGCCAAAGAGTGCTTGGCCAAAACCACAAATCTCACGTGCTCTCAGGCCGTTAACGGTCGGACAATGAATCTGTGCGATATGATTGTAGACTGTTGGATCTCGGGGTAGGAGATCGGAGGGATATCGCACAGTTGAGTTGCACGGATGAAGTCGGGACAGTGGTCGGCGGGGCCCAAGGTTTAATTACAAAGAAATGTAATTAATTAGCACATAATGTCAGGTTTTCAATATAATTAAATGGTTAATAAAGGTGGGACCATGGGTCATATGGAGGGGTTTTTTAACTGCACCAAGGGTTGGTGAGTTAAAAAGGGTATCAGAGAAATATAAAGTGGGGGACGTTAATTAGATAATGCGGGGGCATAGCAAAAACTTAGGATAAAGGGTTTTGTGGGTTTTTAAGGGGAATAGGGAAACTAATAAGGGGAGGAGGTAATATTTGTAATGGGGAATGGGTTTCACACTAAGGAAAGGGGTTTTGGGAAGGGGGAATGATTTTTGAAGGGTAATTTCTAGGGAAATGTGTGAAACTAAGGGGTAAAAGGTGAAAATGATGGGGAAGGGTATTTATAAGTAATGAAAGGATAATGGGGGAAATTAGCAAATAAGTATGTGGGGGTGTAGTGAAATGAGGGGAAATTAGTAAACAAACTTGGTGAATATCCCTTCTTTCTCACAATTCCTCCTATACATGAAACATAGGATTAAGCATGATAAATGTGTTTTTGACATAGTAACCTTGTGCATTTGCCACATTTCTTCTACATACCCTTTATTTACCCTAACATTTTCTCTTCATTTATTGGGTGCATTTAAGCTTTTTGACCCTTTATTTCTTTTTCTTTTGATAAGAAAACTATTTAATTCTAACCTTATAACTTCCAATGGCTCAGATTAAACTGATGAGCTCATTTTTATTCTCTACCTAACCATTGATCTGCCAAAGTTAAACAGTTTGGCTAGATCTTTATTCTCTATCTATGAACATGAAATTTAAAGCATGAATGAGTCAAGATTAAGGTATTTGACCATCATGGATTGTGGCATTTCTGAAAAATTGCACACAATCTTATTTTACAAATTAAAGAAAAAGGAGTGACATTTGGATTTGCACACTTTCATGATCTATTTTTATTTATTTTTGGGGTTCATATTTTTCACTTTTTTCTTTTTTCTATCTTTCTTTTTGTCCTTTGATTATTCTTTGAGGACATACCCTCTTTACATTTTTTAATTTTTAATATGGAAAGCATTTTGTAAAAAGCAAAAGTATGTAAAATATTACAAGACTAACCATAGCCAATTCAAAATTATGAATTCTATTATTATAGGACCCTAACAATGGCTCCACATGGGGATGGAAATTCCTGGTTAAAATGTCAAGAACTTTAAGATCAATAGCCTTTGAAATTATAACTTTGTTTGCCTTGTGACTTCTTCTTTGTAGTCTACTTTATTCATACTTATGATGGTAAACCTTTCAAAGCTCAGGGCCTTCTCTCTGGACTTCAACTTTAAAAGATTACCATCCAATCCAATCTAAACTCTGCAATGTTATATACAATGAGCAAAGTAAAATAAACTAGTGTTAATCTGTGGATAAGTAGTGCTTCAGCATTCTACCATTGACAGGTCCTCCTCGTAGATCTGTTCCATCTAATTGTCTCAAGAAAAATGTAGTGTTACCTCTGTAACCATAAATGATATAAGGGCCTTGCCATAGGAAATCAAATTTTCCATGTTTACCTTTCTCTTATCTTCTAGAATCCCATTTGAGAACTTTATCACCTATGTAAAAATCATCAACTTTGGTATTTTTGTCAAAAAACTATTTGATTTTATCCTAGATCACTTGTCATTTGACATAGACTTATTCTCTAGTTTGTTGCAAATGTATTGTCTGATTTATCCTCCCTTGGATATCATTTGGTTCTACTTGCAACTCTTGAATTATATTCATCACTAGCACTCTTAAAGAGGATGGAAAAACAACATCCATTCCATACCCTGGCTAATAAGGAGATGTACCAATGGACTTTTTGGTAGTTAGTACGTCTGCCCATAAGGCATTTACCAACTTTTTGTTCCATCTCTTCTTGTTGTCTTCCAGTAGTTTCTTGATGATATTAACAAGGCTTGTGTTTGAGGATTCTACAACTCCATTACCTTGAGGGTAATAGGCAATGGAATGGCCAAGGGTAATGTGATATTTTTTACAAAAGTCTAACATTTTCTCAGATTTAAAAGCAGTTACATTATCAGTAATGAGCTTTTGGGGGCATCCAAATATTTAAAGGATATTGTTTTCAAGGAATGAGATAATGACAGAGTTTGTGGCTTGTCTGGAAGGGATGACTTCTATCCATTTAGTAAATTAATTAGTGGCTTTCAAAATCCACTTATGTTGGGCTGAGGAGGATGGGTGAATTTTCCCAATGAAGTCTAAACCCCATTATTGAAATGGCAATTTTGTGGATATGGGTTTGAGAGGTAAATGTAAGAGCTTCCTTTTGCCCTCAAATATTTGGCACTTATGATAGGAGGTCACATGTTTCTTGACATCTGCAAAAAGGGTGGTCCAATAAAAACCTGCCCTTAGAATTTTGTCAGCAGTAGTTTTCCAATATAGGTGTCCTCCACATTCTCCTGCATGAAATTCTTGCATAATATTGTCAACTTCATCTTTCAATAAGCAATTTAATAGAATGCCACCATTTTCTTTCCAAAATAAAGCATTGTCTATGATACAATATTTCATTGATTTCATTTTCAAAAATAGTACCTTTAGTTCTAGATAAACCAGGAGGATCTTGTAAGTTCAGTAAAAAAAATATAATATCTGCATACCAAGGTGAATCTGTAAAAGGTTCATTGATCTGTGGAGTTGCCATCTCTTCCTAATCATCCAGGGCACCAATGAAATTTATATCTAAGGCCTGACAGTTCGATTCAGCCATGAGTTTAGCTAAACCTTGGCCTTTGATAAGTTTTGTAGGCTTTATTTATATGTCATATTCCAAAATAGTGGCAATCCATTTTCCTCTCTTTCCTTCAAGCCCATTTTGTGTCAAAATGTCCTTTACTACTGAATTTGGAACATAAGCAACGATGTGTGAATACGAGATGTATACTCTAAAATCTTTAATAGCTTTCACTAAAGCTAGTGCTTGTTTTTCCATTATGTTGTACTTTAGTGTAACATCTCTCAAATATTTGCTGAAAAATGCAATAGGCTGCTCATAACCTTGATCATTCTTTTGCAACAAGACTGTTGCACTAGTATGTTCTAAAGAAAAAGAAAAAATTATAAAAAAAATTGGAAATCAGGACTTATGAGGATTGGTGTTTTAGTGAGGGCTTCTTTGATTGCCTCAAGAGACTATTTAGCCTCTACTGTCCACTTAAGTGCTAAATATTTCTCTAACATGTTATTTAGTTATCTAATCAATTTTGTTAAGTTAGAAATGAATCTCCTAAGGAAAATTATTTTGCCTAAGAATGACTATAATTCTTTGATGTTTCTAAGATGAGTGATGGTCAAGATTGCCTCTATTCTAGCTAGATCTATTCTAATTCCATCTTTATTATGTGTCCCAAGAGTTTACCTTCTTCTAGACCAAAGAGTGTCTTTTTGGGATTTAAGGAAATACCAAATTTTCTGCATTTAATGAAAACTCTTCTTAGGTGATCTAGATGTTCGTTATTTGATTTAGAAAGGATTGTGATGTCATCTTGGTAAACAACTAGAAATTCATGGATTTCTTTGGCAAAGGCTATGTCCATATCTCTCTATAATGTTACTTCAGCATTCATTAATCCAAAAGGCATCTTCAAATACATGAAAGTGCCCCAAGGAGTAGTAAATGCACTCTTTGCTTGGTCCTCTGGTTGAACTAAGATTTGGTTATATCCAGAAAATCCATCAAGCAATGAAATTATGGATGAGCCTACTACCCTCTGAAGAATGTGGTTCATTTTTGCGAGAGGATAATTGTCTTTCAATGAGACTTTGTTTAAGTTTCTGAAATCAGCACAGAGTCTGATTTCTCCTGTTTTCTTCCTAGTAGTGACCAAATTAGAGACCCAATCTGAATATCTGATGGGTGTTATGATTTGGGCATCATACATCCTTTTTACTTCCTTTTCAATGAGTGGCATAAGAACTGGATTAATTCTCCTAAGATTCTTTTTAAAAGGTTTATGATCTTCTTTCATAGGTATCTTATGTTGAATTATGTTGGTATCATAAGACTTAAGGTCTTCATAACTCCAGGCAAAGACATCTTGAAACTCTTTGAACGGATTTATATATTTCAGTTTTTCATGTGAAGGTAATGCTTTGGATATTTTGATAAGCTTGGGTTTTTCTTCAGTTCCTATGTTACATTCCTCTATATCTGCTCTTAAAGATTCCATTTTTGGTTTCCTAGCTACATAGTTTGAATCAAACAAATATTCTAATGGGACTAATCCCTTAGGCAAAAGTTATTTTTAAGTGCTAGAATTTTAGGATCATCATTCATTATTTCTTCTATTTCTACATTTTCTAAGTTATCTATTTCTACTTTATTGAAATTAGTGGGTTTACCTGCATCTAAAGCATTTATATCTATCTCATTATCTAGGTTATTATCTATTGTACAATCAGTATCTATATTACAGTTTTGAAACTCTCCTTCAGCATTCATGAAATCATAAATTTGAGAATCTTGTGAAAAAATATGCCAATATTTCAAATTGTCAGGTTTAACAGGCCTATGTCTCACTTCTACAGTGCACTGGTGGTTGGGTTGAAAAGGCAATTTGCAGGTACTAGTAAAAGTGGCCAGACTGTGAGCTTGCATATTCTATTTCCTAGGAATGGCAGCAAAATCAGTTTCCAGAAGGTCCTTAATCAAATCTAGGATAGTCTCTCTATATTGGCTAAGTCTGGGATTATTGACAGAGTATTCACCTTTGATTTGTTTTATAATCAATTCTGAGTCTCCCATGATAGAAACTCTCTTGGCTCCAAGTTTTCTAACCATTTGTATTCCTAAGATTATAGCTTCATATTTTGCCATGTTGTTTGTGCATTTAAAGTTAAATTAAATGCATGACCTTCAGAATGATTATTTTCCATGTTGTGAATCCAAACTCCTACACCTGCTCCTAATCTATTCACAAAGCCATCAAAATCTAAATGCCATAGAGATTCATGCAAAATGTTTTCACTATCAGGTGTTTTGTATTTTTCTTCTACAACTGTGATTTCATTTTTGTCATTGTCTGAATTGTACAAGATAAAAGAGTCCATATCAGAATGCATGGACTATATAGGGAAATTTTGTGGTTTTTCTGCACTACTCACCATGTATTTCATCAAGGTCTCTCTGTAAAGTTTCCTTTGTTGACCAAAAACAAAGATGGTGGCATATGATATATCTAACTATAAATATCCTTGCAATTTTGCTCCCCATGAGAGAGATAACAACATTCCATACCTGGGTGGGATATCAACAACTACGATGTCCATCACAATACTCTTTGCTGGTCACTAGACTAGAGTCACACACAAATCTTTAATCATGTCAAGGAACTTGACTTGGCTAGAATCAAAGGAAAACGGGTCCTTGTATGGTCTGGTGATATCTAAGTTTAATCTCTCCATGATTGCTTTTGGAATTAAGCTAGGGGATGCCTCTGAGTATAGCATAGCATTATGTAAAATTTGATCATGAACATTCAAGCTAATGTAGAAAGGAGGAATACCCCCTTGCTGATGTGTGACATTAACTTCAGGACCAAACAATAACTCAGGTTGATCATCATTCAAGTTTACAACATCCTCTCCTTCACCTATGTTTAATGTTTCAGTGATTTGTGCTTTATATGATTCATTTTTCACTAGCTCGGTCAAAGGAACTGATATTTTCGACTCTACCAAAAACGCAATGGAATTATAGGCTTCGGAACACAAGCTGGTCATTGCTAAACTCCTCAATTTTGGACCCCTGATCATCGAACGAGACTCGACGCTGGAAACTCGGGCCAACCAAAAATTCCAGCAAGGCATAGAAGCTGCCAAGGTGTCATACAACTGGTGTCTAAATAGAATCCTCCAAAGAATAAAAATCCATATCGAGAGAATGAGTGGGCTTCACTTTCAAGTTATCAGATGCGATGGGAATGGTCTAGCTGAAATGCTAGCAAACGAAGGCACAGAGGGAAACTATCATCTGTGTTCGATGGCTTAGAATTACCTAGAGCACGACAGGCTACATCAACAATGTGAAACCATCATTGAAAAGGACAACCATAATAATGGGCATTAACAACTTTGAGATCTCCAGTCTCATCAATGATGATATTAGTCATTTGGCGAGAAGCAGTACTAAGGGAAACCTTCCCCAAGTTGCAATCCTAATGATAGTTGTGCCAAAGGTGCCATCAACAGCTCTGTATCCCCTTTGGGGCATTGTCCATCCTTCCTATCATCCTCGTTTGGTACAACCTCCCTCACATACCTTTGGTACCTCCCACGATCCGCATTCATTCCTAGCCTTTGATCGTCCCACCCCTCGAGGCACTCTAGCTCCTATGTATACCCCCTTTCACCTGGTCCTCCCTATCACCTTGCCTATTATTGCCCCTTGTTTCTCATAGTTCTTTTACGTTGTCAACCTATTAACCTCCCCTCCCCTTTCATGGCGCCTAAGCATGGTTCAAGCCCGGCTCTGAATCGTGGTTGCGGCCACGGTCGTGACTCCTCCCGTTGGAACAACTTGGGATCTCCGCCCATCACCATAGTCGAGTCCTCTGCTAAGAGAGTTGCGCTGAATTATTCCGTAGTTGTTAACCCTGAGACGCAGGATAGGATTGTGAACCTGGAAGCTCAGGCAAGAGTTCTCAAACAAGGGGTGCCTTCGAAAGAAGTAGTGAAGGAATTTGTGTGGATCCCTAATGAAAATCTCCCCAGGGCCAGGGAAAACCTGTACATGCGCGCAATTGACCTCTCGTGGTAGATGAAAACACTCCTCCGTCTGGAAATGTAGGAGAAGGTTGAACTATCCAAGGCGGTGGAAGAGAAAATAGACAAGCTCACAGACAAATTTGTTGTGTATGTGGAATCAGTCCACCATTTTCTCTTGGTCACCATAGATTTTCCACATTATACTATGCTAAAGAAACAGGCTACCATGGGGATCCGCTTGCCGGGTGAAGGCTTCCCCAGCATAAAAAACGAAGCAGTTAGCGCCTCGTCTAGTCGTCTAATGGCCATAGCCACGCAGGAAGGTAGCACCCAAGATCTGCCTATCAGCCTGGATGATGGCCCTGAAGAAGGAAATCCTTAATGCCCGAGGCAGACTCGTTTTTTAAATTATCGCTCTCTCAGGCTCACAGTCGTCGCAGAGCTCACATTGGCATTCACGGTATAAGCAATAAAGTTTTTGGGACAGATGTAATCTGTTCACTATCACCCCTTCCTTCCTTCTCATGGGAGTTAGTCTCAGCACAGCTACTTGTAATTTTCTCAGAAAACTCAGAATTCCTTTTTGCAAGCTTCAATGTAAATCAGTGCTCTTGGAAGCCAACATAGCCTATGTTGTTGGCTCTTGTGCTGGAGAGGTTTTCTCACACAATCCAACTTTTTGTAAATACAATTTTCATACAGTAATATAATCTATCTTATTCACACAAAAAAAAAGAAAATTATTAGTTAAAATTTAGAGGAATCAGAGAAAGAAATAGAATATGTTCAAGTATTTATGGATTGAGGAATCATGAGAAGCAAAGAAGCATGCTTGCATTTGAAAATATAAAAATATATATAGCGGAGTTACAACCGGCATGTCCACTTATAAATGTCCCCACGCACAAAAAACAAGTTAAAATATGAAGTTATATGAAATTACAAGGTAGAAACTGACCACAAGTAATAGAAATTTATTGAAAATGCAATCTTGTAGCGAATTTTGTTTAATAATCAATATAAAATCTCGATGTTTTCCTTTAATGTTTACAACGAGATTTTTCAGCATTTTAGCTTTCTAAAATTTGTGAAGTCGTAAGTTGGCACATCTTTCCATTACCACAAGATTGGTGAGCAAGATACCGACCTCGACTCCATATCGTGGTCTTTTAAATAGTCGGGAAATTGCAAGAAATGTGTTTGCTTGTATTTACAACATTATATTTAAAATACACCTTTGCAATATATTTAGCTTTTGGTTTATAATATGATTTATAAGAAGATCGTTTTTACTTTGTTTGCTCGCCATCTCCTGTTTTTTTTTTTGCCCCAACAATTTTAATCTAAACTTTGTAAGAGTAAAAGAAACTTAGTTTAAAGCGATATGGATGCGAATTTAAATTTTATTTACTTTTAATTTATTTAATTCAAATTTTGTAGATTGATAATTTAAATATTAAAATAATTAGTTTAATATATATATATATATATTATATATATTATAACGATATTCATTTAAAGAATACACTATTAAAACTTCAATTTGTATATCCTTTTTATTGTTTAATAACTAAATGCTTATTATAAAATTATAGAGTAGGTATTGTTTCTATATATAAATAAGTAAAGTGCTAAGTTATTATACTAAGTCATTTTATATTTGGTTATTTTAATTTTCATGAGCATTAAAATTCCTTATTCAACCAGTATTCTTGGAAGTCATTGTGATGTGTTCTCACTTATATTGAATTTTAAAAAAATGTAAATAAACATGAAAATTACAAATAATGTTTAGTAAAAAAATATATGTCTAAATTATTTATAGCACTTTAACAAATAATATTATATATATATATATTATATATAATATAATATATATATATATATATAATATATATATACATATTCATAGTGTATTAATGGGTTTTTTTGGTCCATATATATATATATATATATATATATATATATAATATTATATTATATATATAATTATTATTATTATTATTAGCAGAGATGTGAGAAATTTTTGTGTCTCTATTAGTGTTTTTTGTAATCATATGCATTGTTTGTATTCGATGAAAGAGATTATCAAAACAAATGTAATTGATTTAAGCAAGAAAGATATAATTATAGATATGAATCATTAGAATAAATTATTTTACATAAGTATTTGATGTGAATAGGCGATGCACCAGTTTATTACCTCTATAATATTTGGCTTTTGAAATATATATTTTTATGATTCCATAAAGTGATGGCTATATTAGCTCAGAAATAATTGATTCTGTGTGTGCTTCTTATATTATAAAATTGGGATCCTAATGATTACAAAGTTGTAGACATCTGTGCAAATTTGAAATTGCTCTAAATCTTAAAGTGATAAATACTTTTATCTAGATTATGCAATATCCAAAAGCTAGCAGATTTTTTAGGATTTTAAATGAACTTTATTCCTGTCTATCAATTTGGGGTTAAATTACATGTTATTTATGCCTACATGGTAATTTAAACTTTTTGAACATTTTTTAAGTTATGAAATAATGTTAATGTTTTTATGTAGTAATTATGTCCATTTTCTTTTCAAAACAAGTGAAAACAATAAAAGACAAATGGGAACTAGAAGGAATTAAAAAACCCTACAGGCTTTGATATTGGCAATGGTGGTAATTAATATCATTTAATATCTAAACACCTAAAGACAATTATAAGTTTTTTCAAATATTTTTAAATACTTACATTTGACTTTTTGGTCAATCGACGTTCGTTATGATTGGAAGTATAATTTCTAATATGTTTACATTTGAACATCTTCGACTAACGGAATTAGTTTTTAGAGCAGTTTTTCCTGGTATTATTTATTGTAGTTGATACTAAAAAGCCTTTAAAGAGCGAAATTATTCAGAATGTTAAATCATTCTTTGACTTGATGATATACTCGGTTCAGGTGATGTGTACTAGTTTGGGTGGAATCTGTTAAAAAACAATGTTATGCAACTATGAATAATTTTGACTCATGGAATGTGTAGTTGTGCAATTATCAAAATCACTGTAGCAACTTACAAAAGAGGAAGATACCAATGATCACAAATTGGATTGTGTGAATATAGCAGAGAATAAGAAAAATAATGAGCGCTTTAAATGAAACTTATGTGGCAGGTGGATTAGTCACAACTTAAATTGGTGCAAATGTTGGTGTTGTTGCATGCAATATCTTTGTTCAAATCCAGAGAACACTAAATGAGTCTCAAAGGCCAACATGCAACAATTTTTTTTGTGAGATTTAAATGATAAATCTATTGATTCACTAGGTCTCATGCAAGAAAGAATTTTCACAAATTATAATGCTAAAATCAACAAATATTACATGCACCTCTAAATCTCATAGTCATTTATCCTGTTTATGTCTACTTGGAATCTTTATTCCAAGTTAAGCGTCTATAGAAGCTTAAATTATTGCATTTTTAGTCCATTTTGGTGCAATGTCTTTTGCTTAAAATGGCACATTCAGTAAAGTCCATATGGAATTCAATGTAATCATAGTACTATGATTACATTTGAGCGATGGTTTTTATCTGCAATTTCTTTAGTCATGTGTGACTAGAATCTTATTTGTTATTTATGACATAGTATATAATGATTTTAATGGCTAGCAAATAGTATGATACAAAACCACAGTGGCGACCTTTGGTCGTTGTTATTTCCACAACATAGATTAAAAAAAAATACTACTCCACTAGGACTAAATTCGGTGTTACTTTGTCTTTGTACACAAGCCAAGTGCACCTTGCATAAATTGGTGGTTGTGATGCTATAAATGCTACTATTAATAATGAAAATAATGCTACTTTTGAAACCACTATGGTTCTCATGTACTCTCATTCTAAGTATGTCAATTTATTAATGATCAATGATCGATCACGAATACAACTAAACTATGTATAAGCAATGCATCAAGGCAAACTATATAGAAATGATGTGATTAATTTTATTGTATCATAAATCATAAAGATACAATTTACATAAAAGAATTCTAAAATCATATATATAACAAAAATACTAGAATTTTTATGACAAAAGTTTCCATAGGTGTTTGTGCAAAAAACAACAATGTGTGGTATGTTTCACTAATCAAAACATGTGCAATGTTTCTTTGGTGCTTTTTGCTACATAGAGATATCAATTATTAGTTTTTCTAGTTGTCGCTTTTTCCGTTAGCTCCATCCATTATTTTTGTCGACCCATTATGTTTGGGTTTTGTCCCCCCATATGCACACACTAACTATGACACTCACTCCAAATACTATGATGTGCATATGTCAAAAGACTACAATGTCCATGTCTTAGCCATAAGTATGCTCGATCAATTGGAAGTGCATTCATTTGCACCAAGTCTTAAAGAACAAATATTGCATTATGCTAGGAACCTAAATACTTTATATTTTATTTGATACCATAATGTCTTTATAATGTAGCACTAGGTTAGTATCTTAAACTTGATGCAATTTATAGCTTTATAGTAATAAACTTTTGAATATGCTTATTGATTCAATAAACTTTTGAATGTGATTATTATTTTAAATTGCTTTATGCCTGTATTTTAAATTAAAGTTGTTTATTTTACAAGGCTATATTGTAATTGGTTTTTGAAACTAATGTTTGGATTGTATTTGATTTATACATTTTGAAAAGAATTTACGGAATTTGTGTAAGTTTTTTGTGAAATTTTAGAAATTAAATATAGTGTTTTGAAATTTGTTAAAACGATAATAACACTTTTATTGGTATTATTTTAAAATTTTATATAAATATCTTTAGTTTTAAATTATATTTCAATTGCAAAGAACGCAATCTTCGAATTTCCTTATACCTGCTTCCTCTACTTCTTTGTCACAGTGCTACGTACTCATTTTCGGAGTATTGCCAAACAAAAACCAAGAAAAAAAGACAGTCACAAAGGCAACGAAGATTACATAATATATAGGAGATCTAGAAATGTTGTACTTTAATACCTGGTAATTGAACATTCAATGTGATCCATGCTCTTAACACTATAAATCATTGTCACGTCTAGACAATTTTCCATATTGTCTCAATAGACTTCATGGTAGTGAAAAATAGTTTTGCATTGAATGGTGTTGGTGTTTGAGTATGAGCAAAATATTCAATCACGTTTCCTACATTAATTCATCAATTTCGATGCGTACACTTTTTAAGGTAACATGCAAGGTATATGCAGGAGCAAGTTTACAATCTTATATCAACCAAGGGTTCGTGACTAAGAAACTAAAGCATCGTTGTAACAATAATAGAGATTAAACTGTAGAACTTAAAAAGACATCCCCAGCAATCTATGGAAACATGTAACAATAATAAGAAAATAAATACAACAAATAAACAACATACATAAAAAGGAAAATGCACAGCACCTGATCAGAAGAGCAGGCCCAACTCCCTGATCAGGGATGTGGTAGAAAGGATCGAAGGCTAGATAATTAGAATATCAATATTGCATTAAAAAAAATGAAAATACAAAAGTCTCATGTTACATTCTCAAAGCAAAACCTTCAATATCTGATCTGCTCCCCTACATCTCGTTCTCTACGATTTGTGTCTTTTAAATATGCAAACAACAAAGGGGAATTTACAACAAGATTGATTACAAAGTATCAATAAGAAAGATGAGATCTGAGAGAGATCTTTCCATCAAGATTCAGTTGGAACAAATCGAATTTGATCATTGCAATTGGGGTAATTTAGAAAACGGCCACAATAGAAAATCTGTGAATATATCCTTCGAGGAACCTTGCTTCTCTCCTAATACAAATCGAATTTCTGAAAACTGCACACTAGAAAATTGATTTGATCTGTTATGAACAAAACCCATGTCACGGATTTTTAAGATTCTTCTTCGTTTGCCTGAAATGTCCAATGCAAAACTGTCATGTTTTATTCCAGCAAAATTCTGAGTTGGAATATTTGATTATGCTTTGAAGATCAGATTTGCAATCTGCAAGAGAACTTGGAGGCTAAAATCATAAGTGATGTTATAACAAATTTATCTATAAATCATTATTAGCAATATCACTCATAATAATCATCAATTTATTAAAAATAAAGGAGAACAAATATTACTTATCCATAAGAGCATAATTAATTATGAAATGGAATTATATAATAAAATATGGTAAACAATGTGATAAAAGAATAGTAGAAATGGATGAAATGGAAGTTAAGAAGTAATAATAATAATGAAAAATTAGGGACCCAACATCTCCCCAAACTGAACATGATGCATGTCCTCATGCAATCCTATGCCTTTGTATTAACCAAGAAGGGGAAATAGTGGTTGAAAAATATGAATGAATAATGCTCTGTGGTTTTTTTTTCATGACATTCTCCTAAAATTTTAATAAATTAAAACTTATGCTATTTTACCTCAAGTTTTACCTCCATAAAAATGTGGAATGGCATGTATGGATTGATATTTGTTGAAGTTAATGTATGTTGAGTTGATGTCGAAAGTGATGTGGAAGATGGAAGCCATGCAGGCTGAAAGAAAGTAATCAGAAAGTGTAGCAAGATTTCCTTCCCCCAAACTCATTAGTTTCCCTGTCATCAAGATTTCTATAACACATCTCATGAGTATCCTTAATCAATAATTCATCAGGATTCAAAATCAGAATTAGGCATCTTTACCCTACCCCAAAATAATAGTAGCCTTGTTAAGCTAGGATTAAATAAAGATTGATTGGGTAAAGCAACTATCTTTGGTTAAAGATATGAAACTTATAGAATAAAGGAATGATAGATTAGATGACACAAAATTTAAAGTATCAAATATCCTAAAGGTTTCATCCCTAACATGTAAAGTAAGCATTTATAACTCAATAATAGATATAAACCATAACCACCATTATCTAAGAACTGATTAAATATTACCCCATGAACCATGAGTTCTATCAAACCTTATATATGCAACAGTGGCTTTATCGGCAGTTAGTTTCAAGAAAACAAGGTAACCAAGTAGATCATAGCATTGAATTAACTCCTATACCATAGGCATGGCCACTGCTGCCAGCAGGCATCCATAGCTTCGACACGGACCCCTTTTTAACCCATTGAGATGCTAGTGTCCCATTTATTAGAAATAAGTACATAGTTACAAAAGCATTTCAATTTACTTAGATGTCTATTGAATATCATTGTTCTGGCTTGGTAACCTGTTAATAACAATGCCATTCACGGGAGCTAGCAAAAATGAACAAGTCAGCTCATGATGAGACCTCTTGTCCTTCAGTTTTATGACCGAAGGTCATTACCCTGGCTTGGTGACCAGTAGTGGTAATGTCACTCTATTAGGACCTATGATCATGGCAGCCTAGCCTCTGATGAGACCTCTTATACTCCAGTTGACTATTTATGTTTAAAATTCAACTATGGTTATTGTTAATCAACGAAATATTACTTAATAGATGGGGTGACAGACCAACTCCTTAAGAGCTAGGTATTGTGTAAAAGGTTTTGTAGTAACTATTTTCAACTTGGGTAATTTTTCTTCTCAAAAACTAATAACCTTCAAATGATTGTTGATAAATATATTTTGCTTTGTTAAGATTGGGGTTGAGGAATATTTCATTAGATAGTGACGAAAAGATTTAAGTACAATTTTATGGTCATCATCATAAATTTTACAAGATTAGGGACTCGACAAATTAGGAAAGTTGAAAGTTGGCATGATGAAATCATCTTTGCATAATTATTCCTTAAATATAAGATTATGTTTATAGATAAACAAAGATAAATTGGCTACCCAATCATTATGTCAAAGCGGACCTAGACACTTAAAAGTATTTCCCATTCACCAAGTTAATGTCGTCGTGCATGATTCAAGTTCCAATATGCGTGGATAAGCGAGGGTTACAGATTGTTATGGATTACAGTAGTAATAATCATGAGATGTATGAGTTGACACAAGATTTTAATAACAATGATGACATGACATCATTACGATACATTTTCTATTAAATGCAACACCTCCCACTCTCCCCCAAACTGAGGTATGACCGTCCTCGGTCATGGTTAGTCATGTCATAAGTGAAACATGAATCAAATACACAAAGTCAATCGGGGACGTACCTGGTGACTTACCTTAGTAGAGTATCAACATGGGTTGAGTAACAACACCGGGTTCTTAGAAAAAATTTCACCACGGAGTAGCAGCACCGAAGGAGTAACAACAACGGCGGAGTAACAACACCCAAGGAGTAACAACATCCAAGGAGTAACAACATCCGACACTTAGAAAATTTCCAAGAGTAACAACAGTGGCGGAGTAACAACACCCAAGGAGTAATAGCATTAGCGGAGTAACAACATCTGACACTTTGAAATTTTTCGGGAGTAACAACAATGACAAAGTAATAGCACCCAAGGAGTAACAACATCCAAGAAGTAACAGCATCTGGTACTTAGAAAGTTTTCGGGAGTAATAGCATCGGTGGAGTAACAACATCCAAGGAGTAACAGCATCCGACACTTAAAAAAAATTCCGGGAATAACAGCAGCGGCGGAGTAACAACACCTAATGGATTTGAGGAAACCATATACTGATAAGACTCGGGAACAAATGGATAAATATGGAGCAACATCATGAAACTTGAGAACTTCCTTTCATTTTGATGAAGGAACAAAATTTGTGACTTCGAACACCTGATAAAAAAAAAAAAAAAAGAGGAATCAAAAAAGAAACAACAATTTTATTGAAAAACAATAAATAAATAAATAACTTAAGTTGTAATGGCTATGATTTTGACTGCAACAATGTTGTTTCCTAAGGGAATAGAAATAACAAACTCTTATGATCAATTCCCATGGCACCTTGAAAGAATAAAAATTATATGATATTAGATTTATTAATAGATATTGTGATGAAAATCTATTATTTCATTATCATTTCCTTCAATAATCACTCACTGAAAAACAAATTGACCTCCTTTATTCTCCTCAGACTCGCAAAAAAATGAGCGTCTACCTATAATAAAACATGTAATCATGGAAGAAGAGAGGTGATTGGGCTCTCTAAATCCAAAATATGAAAAAAAGTAATAAGCAGTTACTCTGTAAAACAAATCCATGGAAAACAAATAACAAAGTAGAGTTAATTTATTACCTGCGGGACAACGGTGGCCAACCATACTAACCGACAGTATTTTAATCATAACTTCTTTGTTTTTCATTCGATTTGCGTGATTCCAAAGTCAAATGAAAGTGAATCCATAGGGATATCTCTAATTGAAACAGGTTTTAAAAATTCCATGATATGATATGTCAAATTTGCTTAGAACAACCTGCGTGACAAAGTCATTTTCGATTTCCCAACTTAGACCAACAGTTGATATTTTAAGCATAACTTTTTCATTTGATAAAAAATTAAACCGATTCAAATTTGAGATTAAAGTATATTCATGTAAATATATCCAATAGAAATACTTTTTGAAATCATTAAGAATTGATGGGTCAAATGTGCGAAGGAACAGCCGGGAAAACAAAGTTTTAAAGGTGTTGATTTACGATAGACAGTCAGTATTTGGGTTATAACTTTCTCATATAATATCAAAATCGAGTGATTCAAATTGCATTGTAAACTAGATTAATAGGGTGATATACCATAGAAACAGGTTTCAAAAATCTAGTAATTTAGGCCTCCAAAAATGGATTGTCCCAACTCTGTTCCTTAGTTTCCTACTCGACATACTGTCAATGTTTTGGTCATAAATTTTTCGTTTCAAATCCAAATTGAGTGATTCAAATTAGATTAGAAATTAGAAATAAAGTGATACTTAGGATAGAAACAGGTTTTGAAAATATGCCCATTTGGTCCCTCAAAACATGACTGTACTGATTGTGATTTCAGTGGTTTTATCAAGCCCACACGCCATAAGATATGATAATCAAGTAAAAAAAAATTTGAAATGATGATGAGTGTTTGTATAAATCTGATTTTCTTTTTTATTCATCTACATACACAATTAAATTCAAATGTTTACGACTGATATTGATATACTCAGCAAGTTGCAGCAACCACAACTCTTTCTACATGTAAAGAGATTTATTTATTTATGTACTTATTTATCCTATTTTCTACACTAACCTATTCTACCTTGAAAAATAAAATATACTTATGTATAAGAGCACTTCCAATGGAGCCATTTTTGAAATAAGGCCTCAAGTGTGTACATACCCAAAGTTGAGAAATGCATGTCAATAAATACTAAGGTATGAGAGACCAACTTCCCTATTAAGGATGGTGCCAAGAATTGTTGAAGTAGGGAGTGACGTTGCAAGCAAACAACAAAGTGAAACCAATCCTCAATATAGTCTTGATTTCCCATAGTTGTCATATCATGAACTTCTTCGACTAGGTTCCAAATTGTGTTGTTGCTTTCATCCTTTACTTCCACCTGTGAGTTTTGAGGGCCTTCCTCTGCCCCTTTTGTTTGGATCTTTGTTCATGCAAATTGGTGTAGTGAAAATGTAGATATTTGGCCACAATGCTCAGAACCTGGAGCAGGGTGTCAAAAGACCATTCCCTCCCTAGGAAAAGAGATCAAGCGGAAAGGAAAATAGCTAAAGAAAAAGAAACCTAGGGTTCAGGGGCTGGAGCAGGGTGTCAAAGGACCCTTCCCTCCCTATGACAAGAAACCAAACAAGGAAAGAATGCACACAAGGAAATCTAAAGCTCGGGTCCTGGAGCAGGGCATCAAAGGACCATTCCCTCCCCAAGACGAGAAATTGGGTTTTTCAAATCAAAACAAGAAAAAATGCAGGAAAAATTTAAGCTGAGGACCTGAAGCAGGGTGAGAAAACTCTTTCCCTCCCCAGGACGAGAGAGTGGCCCTAAAGATAAAAAAGGGAAAAAAAACAAAATAAAAACAACAAAACAAGGAAATGACTACGCTCAGGACCTGGAGCAGAGTGAGAAAACTCCTTCTCTCGCCAGGACGAGAGATTGACCCTCTGGTCGATACAGATCATGTCTTGCACCTTGTTAGCCTTCCCCGACAACAATGCCAAGATATTGGTGTCTGAGTATGAACAAATTATTCAATCCCATTTCCTACATTAATTCATCAATCTAGGTGCGTACACTTTTCAAGGTAACGTGCAAGGTATATGCAGGAGCAAGGTTACAATCTTACATCAACCAAGGGTTCATGACTAAGAAACTAAAGCATCGTTGTAACAGTAATAGAGATTAAATTGCAGAACTTAAAATGACATCCCCAGAAATCTATGGAAACCTGTAACAGCAATAAGAAAATAAATACAACAAATAAACAACATACATAAAAAGGAAAACATATAGCACCTGATCAGAAGAGCGGGCCCAACTCCCTGAGGGCTGTGGTAGAAAGGATCGAAGGCTAGATAATCAGAATATCAATATTGCATTAATAAAAACGAAAATACAGAAGTCTCATGTTACATTCTCAAAGCAAAATCTTCAATATCTGATCTGCTCCCCTACATCCCATTCTCTCTGATTTGTGTCTTTTAAATATGCAAACAACAAAGGGGAATTTACAACAATATTGATTACAAAATATCAATAAGAAATATGAGATCTGAGAGAGATCTTTCCATCAAGATTTAGCTGGAACAAGTCGAATTTGGTCATTGCAATTAGGGCAATTTGGAAAACAACCACAATAGAAAATCTGTGAATATATCCTTCAAAGAACCTTGCTTTTCTCCCAATACAAACCAAATTTTTGAAAACTGCTTAGTATGAAATTGATTTGGTTTGTTCTGAACAAAACCATGTCTCGGATTTTTAATATTCTTCTTAGTTTTCCCGAAATGTCCAATGCAAAACTCTCACATTTTATTCCAACGAAATTCTGAGTTGGAATATTTCATTATGCGTTGAAGATCAGATTTGCAATATGCAAGAGAGCTTGGAGGCTAAAATCATGAGTGATGTTATAACAAATTTATCTGTAAACCATTATTAGCAATATCACTCATAATAATCATCAATTTATTAAAAATAAAGGAGAACAAATATTACTTATCCACAAGAGCATAATTAATTATGAAATGGAATTATATAATAAATTATGGTAAATAATGTGATAAAAGAATAGGAGAAATGGATGAAATGGAAGTTAAGATGTAATAATAATAATGACAAATTATGAACCCAACAAATGGATCAAAATTGTAAGAAATTAATCACAAGTTATCTAGATTCAATTTACATAGATTAGAGCATTTATTTTATTATCTTGGTGGCTATCTATTTGACTCATTTGTTTTTCTTCTTCGCTTTCACTATACTTCAACTGAAATACAACATGGAATTGTAAACCACTTCTGACATTTCTTGTCTCATGGACATGATGTTGCTTTGCATTCATTGCATACATAATTGACTCCTGAATATATTCAAGATGTTCATCATGTTAATGATATTGTAATGTACTTGCAAGGATTGTCTACACCTTCTTCTATTTGTTCTCCATCTATAATTAGCTTATGGGGGGATGCATTCTGTATCAAATGGTTCTCCAAATGTTTATTAGTTCCCGTCAATGTTTGGCTATTTAAAAATGGCCAAACATATCTACAGTACAATTCAAACAGTCATGACTATCAATATTATATTTTTCTACATAACCAAAACCTTGCATGTGGACATTTTGAACCACTCTTGTTACATAGCACAGTAGATATTGTAGCTCCAATAGATAAAGCAATTGTCTCATGCATTTGCCCATACCAATTCCCAATTGAACACTTTGACATGTCGTCAATTGGGCAAAACTTATTTGAGAAAGGCTTGTTTATCTATGGAAAAAATTAGCGGTTGTTGTGACTCTTTGTTTGAGTCTATTTGTACACTTGCACCATGGTTTGATATGTCTAATATGAGAAAAACAATTGCACAAACTTTTTACAGTTGTTTCATTGGCAATGACATTAGAGCTACCAATTTCTTAAAAGAGCACCTAAATGCTAGAAACATTGAGCAAGAGCAATGTGTCAATGATT
Organism: Pinus taeda; assembly: GCA_000404065.3. NCBI lineage: Eukaryota > Viridiplantae > Streptophyta > Pinopsida > Pinales > Pinaceae > Pinus > Pinus taeda. Next base: position 210,189 of record APFE031587161.1, on the reverse strand, counting down.
GGTAAGCTTATATTATAAACTTATCAATGCCATATGGGTATGGACATATAGAAGGAAAATATTTTGCAATAGAATGGATATGTTAACTACTTAATGTTAACATATATATCTCAAATATAGAAACAAAATATATTTCCTTGAGATTATTCGTCAAACACTTGCTCCAAAGTCTTGTACCTTATGCATTTACCAATATCCACATCACATGCACTTCTGCAAATTCATAATGTTGAAAATATTAACAACAATGACAAGATACCACAAGTTCTCCAAAGAATCTTAAAAAGAGAAACCTGCAAGCGAATTTTAAGTGTACCGTGTAGATATCTTATTAGCAAATAATCTAGTTTTACTAGATCTTGTACTCAACTAAACCATTTGTCGATTGATAATACAATATTGAAAAAAAAATGTTGAAGTATTGAAGGATTTAACATTATCAAATCGGAACAATAATTCTTTTTCAATGCAGACTCCAATGGATATAGTAAGTGATACACTCATTTGCATCGATTGAAATACGCAATGTGAGCACAAGGTGCTCTAATACAAGAAGAACAAAAGTGACATGTAAAGTCAAATAAAGCAATGAAGGCATATTTGCAATCAATCCAAGACACGCCTAGCCCCAAGGGTTAGCTCAACTAGTCGAGTCCACGTTGTTAAGTACCTCAACGATTGAGAGGTCATAGGGCCAATTCTCCTCGACGCCCCTGGGGTTAGGCCATGCTAGTTAGTCGAAAGGCTTTAAAAGATTCTCTTCGGGGTTGATCTACCCAGATTTTCTGTGGATGTAGCGGCCACCCATGAACCACCTCTAAAAAAAATTCCAAGACACACCTACATATACATGTTGCATTTGTGATAGATTGTCCTTTGGAAAGGACATGCAACCCATTGACACTCACATTATCAACTATTTGCTCTCTAATGCCTGCATCAAACTTCAAAGCTATCAAACTTGATGAAGAAATATGCAAACCTTGCAATAATGCAATACTCAATGAAAAAGTTCCTACATTTGAATCACCTCTTCATATTCGATGAAACAAAAAATTGATCTTCATTGCACAATTAACATATTTGGAAGAGATATTAGTGGCACCAAGAATGACTTTTGCACAAACAATACAACTCGGTTACAAAAGATCACAAATTGGATTAACAGGAACAATCATAAATGTTCCTTCGAGTCTAGATAGAATTCAAACAACGTTACTTAGAGATATTGATGACAAGATGACAGTGGGAGTTATGCTAAAAAGAAAAATGGAATACAAGAATTCTTATTTGTCTCGAAATATTCGACCCAAAAAAGTGATGTCTGCATTACATGACTTGTGCAATACATCTATATATAAGATTAAACAAATAGTAATCAATGATGAATGGAAAAAACATTTTGATCAAAGTAAGCAAAATCATGAGAAGGATAGTCCAAAAATCAAGGAACTAGACTCACCAAATGCAGATAGTGGTCTAGAGCCAGAAACTGAAAGACTTGTACATGGTTATTTAGAGTTCCACCTCATCTATGATCTTGATATAAGAATAATACAGATTGCACCTTCTGAAGGGTTTCGTCCCCTATGCATTTTTCAAGACAAATTCTCTAAAGAACTGAACTTCCTGACATTCTTATTTGGATCAGGTCACCCTACCAATGTTATCAATTGCTTTTCCTTTAATAATAAAAAATTGCACAATGGGAACTTTTGCACATGTCTAAAGAATTTTCAACACATATCACAAACATATTTTTTAAAGCAACCCTCATTTTGATAAACCAAGTTTCTAGCTCAGCCTGGATTTCTATTCTCAAATGAGAAATGAAAGGACAAAAAATAGTTTCTAAAGATGTCAAAAACAAAAGCAATCTTAAAAAAATATTAAATTCACCAATTGCATATCAATGTTTAAGAAGCATTCACACATCGCCTGATTATTTTGAACATTTACGAAAATATATATTTGCAATGATATGACAGCTTGGCCCACTGACTTTCTTTGTCAGATTCACTACTGTTGAGCATCTTTGGGATCCATTAATAAATGCACTAAAAATACAAAGTAGCAACTCTATAACAATAAAAAAAAAAAACAACTTTGATGATGAATGCATTGACATATTGATCAAACGTCAGCCAATCATCTGTAGTCGATATTATAGACATATAATATTGTCACTACGTTCCTTGATAACAAAAATACAATGAATTATTTGGTCAAGTGCAAGATTATTTTTTTATCACAAAGTTCCAAAGTAGAGGAATAGAGCATGACCATGGATTACTTTGGATTCAAGCTACTCCAATATATCAATATTCCCCTGATGTCAATGTCATGGCTTTCATTGATCAATATTTGACCTCTGATTCAACATTGTTGTCGAATCAAATGATTCAATTTCAAACTCATCACCACACAAAAACTTGCAATATAATATATATATATATATATATATATTATATATATATATATATATATATATATATATATATATATATATTATATATATATATATATATCTATATATATATATATTATATATATATATAATATATATATATATATATATATATATATATATATATATAAATAGTTATATATATATATATATATATCTTAATGAAACTTGCATATTACACCCCTTTTGTGTAATGAAAACAATGATATCCAAGGAATGCAAAATAAACTTTCATTTCTTCTACAGAACAAATCCTATTCAAAAAACTTAACATTTGACATGTTTTTAGTCAATCTTAGAATTACAAAACAAGAATACATCATGCTAGTACAATTTTGTATTACTTGACCAATTGTTCTACTCAAAATAAATCATTGTGATGTGTAGATAAATGCATTTGCAAAAAAAATCCCTTCATTGTAGCAAGCAAACAAAGATGCTCAATTTATTTTAGATGCCTATGTTGTAGCAACATATTGCACGTCTTATATGACAAAAATGGATTGTTCCATGACAACCACCTTCAAAAAAATTCGAGAAAATTGCATATCTTGTGGAGACAACAAAATTGAAACTATTCGTAAACCTGGAAACACATTTATAAATATGCAACAAATATCAAGTCGTCAAGCAGTCCACATTGCTCTGTCATTGCCTTTGTTTTCAACTTCTAGAAAATTAATTTTTATTAACACCGCTCCAGCTGAAAAACAAACATATGTTCTAAAAATATCTATCTTGTTACAACAAGCACCTGATAATTATGAAGATATTGTTTGCATAACAACCATTGATATATATGTTGTATGACTCATTTCCCTTGAGCAAGTTTGTTTGGAAGAATATGTTTCCTCTTATTCAATCACAAAAACAACAAAAACGTCCATGTGTCATAAGATTCATTTGATACAATGAACACATGGACCTAGAAAATCATTATAGAGAAAAAATGATGCTCTACATCCCATACAGAGAGTTTGAATAAACATTAAACAAAAATGATAAGACATGGGATGAAGCATGCTTTTCATATAAACACATTATCGATGTCACTGAAAAATAATTTTCTCGTTTAACCACACCATGGGGTGATATTGAAACTACTTCTACTGCAATTACAACCCAAAATGACAAAATATTTATGCTTCACTTCCCATTACAAGATGACTGTAGGGCTTGTTCCAATGAAAAATATGACATTCATCATGACCTGCAGGAGAAAATGCAATTCAAAAACACTGAAACTAAATATACAAAAAACGATGAATTCATTAAGCATCCCTTTGTTTTGGACACATCGACATATCATGAAATTATGAGACCATTCAATCAAGAGAAACAATCAATATTCAAACAAATAGTTCTATGAAAAAAATCCAGGTAAGCGCTTCTATTTGTTCATCACTGGAGGTGCAGGTATAGGAAAGACATTCATTGCACAAGCACTTTACCATGCATTGGTGTGTCTTTATAACAAAGACTTACAAAGTGAACCTTGAAAACAAAGGGGCTAATACATGCATTTACTGGCAAAGCTGCATATATTGCACATGGTATCACAGTCCATTTAGCTTTTCATTTGCCACTTTCATCATGTCACGTGGTGTCAATGGCTTCTAACACGCTTGATATATTGAGCAAAGGATACGAACAACTTAATTTTTTCTTGATAGGTGAAGGTTCATTAATTGGCTCTTGATTGTATATAACATTGACAAGCGACTTCGCGAAATCATGCACACTCCAACTTCCCCGTTTGGGAACCTCAACATAATATTCTGTGGTGACCTATGTCAAGCACAACCTGTATGTGATTGTTGGAAATTTTAGCAACGGTGTCTTAAAGGAACTATTGTTATTTACAACTTTTGGAAAGACAATATGAAAAATTATGAGCTAAAAAAAGTAATGCGACAAGACAATAAATAGTTTGTATCCATCTTAAACAGAATTGGGACATGTTCACATATTGATGATGATATTGCATTCTTGAACAAGCATTGTTATAGATGTGCATCAAATGACCCAACCTTTCCATACCTCTTATACTTAAACAGGAATGCACATGAACATAATGAAGAATGTTGTCTCTCATCAACAAAGAAACAATCATATTAAATGCATATGATAGAAGAGTTCAATCAACAAATATAAATCACAATAAAAACACCAAAATGTAGTTTCCATCTACCATTGTTCTGAAAGAAAGTATGCTTATTGAACTAATTGGCGGAAATTACGATATTCAGGATGGCTTGGTCAATGGGGATAAAGGAATTTTTAGAGCACCCACAACATTTGAAAATGGCACAATTTGGATTGAATTTATTGATCCAATTGTTAGCATTATTCAACGAAAAAATGGCACATCTATTCAAAGATGGAATAATGTCTACCTAGAAACCTATTACTAGATTTTGTAGGAATAATGAATCAAACAAAAAAATCAGTTTTACGAGAGAACAATTCCTTGCTCAACTGGCATGCGCATGAACTATACATTGATCACAAGGGTTGACAATGGAAAAATTGGATTTTGATCCAAAAGGAGTTAGGCAACATGGACTCGTCTATAATGCACTTTCTCATGTCAAAGATATTAAATCCTTGTATTTGTTAAACAAATTGGAACATAGCAACTTTTCCCTCAATGACAAAGTTGTCGTTGAGCTAGACAGACTTAGAGAAAATGCCTCTTATCAGCTTGAGTATAGCATATATCAAAGTAAAACAAATGACGATTTGACAATATGTTCATTGAACACACCTAGTTTCTCTTTGCATTTTGAGGATATCATTGCCGACTATGATCTAATGAGTGCTGACAGTCTTTGTTTCCAAGAAACAAAAACAAAATCACCTCCATCAAATCCATTTTTGTCAAACAAATATCACTACATGCATTTATACCACTTACATGGAATTCTCGCATATTGCACAAAAAATATTGTAGTTGACAATCATTTAACTTATACAGGAAGCCAAATTGAATCAAAAATTGCAACATTCCATGTTGAAAAAGAAAAACATTACACTTGCAAATGCACACATTGCACCAAATACAAGCATTGAAGAAATAATTAATTTCATCAATTTAATTTTAGAGCACACATGCAAGAGCTACCCAATTGTGCTTGTTGGTGATTTCAATTTGGACATGTTGCAAAATAGCCATCAACAAAGAAAACTACTTTCATTTATGCAAAGTAATGGCTTCAATTTTCATACAAAACAAACAACAACTGACTATAACTCAATGCTAGACCACTTTTGGACAAACCTTTTAGTTAGTATTGTTTCTTTCCATGTCTTTGATGCTTAATGGACAAATCATCATACAATTTGTCTTACCATATCTTTGTTGTTGCTTAGAGTCATTTTGCCAATCATGTCCTACAATTTCATTGTTCACTTGTCACAATATATGTCACATTTGCACATGTCCACCTTAGACATATGCTTTGATTTGAAAACATTGAAAAACAAAGGAGTTGTGTAGAACAACAAACAACAAAACAGCAACAAAAATGTAATTATCAAATTCTTGTAAGTCTTTGAACCATCAACATAAATTTGTTCAGTTTGTTTTCCATAATTGTAAATATTTTGTCATAGTTACCATGGAATTTACGCATTTTGACTTTCACTTTGTAATATTTTGTTCTATATACTAAATACCATTATTTGCTTTAGTTTCTAGTTCATGTTTCATTGTTTCTTGTCCAGCTGCCTTTGAAAGAAAAAGAAAAAATGCATCTTTTTGTGGCCATAGTGATTCCTAATAACACATTCCAAAAATGAACTTTAAGTGTAATTATCAATGGAAGCTATAAAACATTTTTTTTGTTGTAACTTATTCACATTTACTACATAGCAACCAACAATGGCTAATAGTAGTATAAGAAAAGAATACATAAACAAAAAGAAAAAAAGAAAAATAAAATGAAATAAAATAAATTGGCCAATGTCAACATATAGCCATGCTCATTTTACTTTTTGTTAATTCCCTTTGTCCAATTGGCCATTTTTTCTACATATCGGTTATATGTATATATATATCTATCATTGTAGAGCATACATTGTTTTAAAGGATCTCTATACACTTGTCTCAGACTTAACCACTTGAATTTCCATTTTATGGCAGCAATTGGTCATGTCATTTACAACAACATCATGGAAACAAGTAGCTCCAGCAAACAAGCATTCAAAAAAGAAATAGTGGAAGATGAAAATCCAAAGATGTTGTATTTGTGTTGCACTGGATATTTGTATAGTCAAATAACATATTTGCATTAAATCAATGGAAATGTTATGTAAAGCATATTTTTCTAACTTTGCATATAAACAAACCAAAAACAATGCAACCAATACCCTTGTCAATCATTGAGATATGCTCAGGAGCACATACAAAGATTTTTGAAGGCGATATCTTGGTTATTTATGGGCCAACACAAACTAGAAACCCCAACTCGCCTGCAAAGGCATAGTTGCTCCATACTGATTTGGTTGATAGCCACAGTAAACTGACTATCACAGTGAATATGAGCAACAATCTTATAGAGTGTTCCAAAACATGTTTACAGTTTGAAACAGTGTTCGAGTTACATATTTTGCGATAAGAAACAAGAGAATTTATGAACAAGGAGATGCAAAATGTTTTATAGTGTTAAAAGACAAAACCACAGTTGAATCAATTGGACAAATTTGCAAAAAATGTAGACTAGCTCTAGATACAACAAGACGCAGTCTTCTTGTTTCAAGTGATGCATATGCAGTTGGTTCAATAGGAGCAATAATGATAGGTTGTCAGCAAAATAACAAGCAACTTGAACTCAATATAAAAGATGGTGAATCTGCAGATGACAATGCAATTGTAAGTCTGCTACTACAATAACCATACTTGCATTTTCATCCAAAGCTAGTAGTTTCTTTCAAGCTGCATTCTTGTATCTTTGTGTTCCATTGTTATCAAGCTAGTAATTATCACATCATTTCTTGTGCAAATTGCTAACAAAAAATATGTTATTTGATTCACTGCAGTTGTTATTGAATGATAGTCACAAAGACCATTTTTTTAAAAATACAACATGAATTGGCATCAAAGATGAATCCACTCTATTTGCTCAAAAACATTGTTAGAAATGGTATGAAAGGTGATCAATAATTGCACTCTCGATCAAAAACTTTTGTTGATCTATTGAATGATGAATTTGCAAGAATGCGGCGATTATCTTTTGTCAAGTCAATAACACAGATATCTTTCCTAATACCTTCTTTGTTCAAATAACAATAGTTTTATTTTGATGTACAAATTCTTGGATTTCGGTGAAACATGTTTGATGTTGAAATATGGAAACAAGAATATTCCAATTTAATTTGTCCTTGAATTAAATTGTGAATTAATATCGAATTTAGTTTAATAGCTACTTGGAAATAATTAATTAATTTATTTTAAATTAATTAGTTGGATAAATTCAAGTTAGAAGTCTTTCTGAAGTCATGCAAGAGTCATCCCTTAAGTTAAGGAGATAAGATTGAGTTATATTTGAGTTGTAATTAGTTAACTCGGTTTACTAAGTTAAGTCCAGTTAAATTAGTTCCAAACTATTTGAGGAACTAATAGTGAGTTAATATTCGATTGATGCATGCATGCACTCAACTAGTGCTACTCCAGTTAATTGAAGATTCCCTCATCAGAAACTCATGCATGTCTATTCTGAAAAAGACCCAGTTGAGATTAAAGTCAAGGATAGTGTACTAGCAGTTGCATGTGTTTTCTCATGAAGAAAACTCATGCATGCAGTCAAGGATTTATCCTTGAGGATTGCATAGTTTTGGAGGATGAGTTTCCCACTTGGTAAAGGATAATCATCCAGAAGGAACAACACAAGGAAATACGAGCTTGGAGGGCAGAGAGGAAGGCTGGAGAGAAGCCAAGATTGCCTGTGGGCATCTGTGAGGATTGTACGGAGATTTGGCTAGCTGTGAGAGCTAAGGCTTTGTATAATTCCTTTGTATTTCCACCATGTATGATAATACAATAGTGTGGGGTTTTTAGCTGAGGCTTTCCCCAAAGTATTTTCATGTGTATTGTGCCATTGATTCTTCTTCTTTTGGTTATATTATTCAGCTCGATCTTTAAGCTTCCACAAATTGATAGTAGAAGTAGGTTATAGTATTCTTCTTTGATTTATATTGCATTATTTGGTTAGCCTACCATCAGATTTTCTACATGGTATCAGAGCTAGATTTGTAGAAGCCTCTACATGGTATCAGAGTTGTGAATAGTATACTGAGAAGAGAATTCGGAGTTTGAAGTTCGAGGTTGCAGGTGCAAATTGAATTCATATCATACTTTAAGGTTGGTCAATGGTGTTCTATGGCTTGAGACTCGAGTATGCCTTGGAAGGTAGCTCGAATTACATGGCATGGAAAGATAGAATGGAGGTTGTATTAGAAGACAATGGCTTGAAGGAATTCATTGATCAATAAATCCCAAAGCCAGCTTAAACTAATGCGCAACAGTTGGTTGAGTGGAAGAAGTGTGAGGCAAAGGCGAGATGGATCATCCTTGAGGGAGTTCGAGACCATATTGTCTCAAGTCTCCATGGGAAGGATACTCCATTTTCAATGTGGAAGACATTGAAGGACCTCTACCAGAATAGTAGCAACGAGAGGAAATTGGCACTCAAGGATAAGCTTCGAAGAATCAAGATGGAGAAGGGCGATGTTATTTCCACATATCTAAACAAGCTCACCACTTGTAGAGATGAGCTTGGCAGTGTGGGAATAACTATTGTTGATGATGATATGGTGAGCCTCGCTCTCCTTGGCCTTCCAAAGAGTTGGAATAGCTCCCAAGACTTTGTGAATGGAAGGGAGAAATTGCCGGATTGGGAATGACTGTGGTTGGATCTTATGTAGGAGGAGCACACGAGATGGTTCTTCATCCAAGAATGATGATGAAGAAAATCTGGTCTTAGCAAGTAAGGTAGGGAAAGAGAAGGGGAAGGCTTCCCATTTCAAATTGAATTCTTCTCATGGAGGGAAGAAGGGTGACATGTCTAAAGTAAGATGCTTTAATTGTCACAAGATGGGACATTATGCGACTAATTGCCCATCAAAGAAGTCCAAGAAGGGATCCTCGGAAGGATCGAAAGGTGAGGCATTAGCCTCTCAGTTTGAAATGGACTTTACCCTCATCGCATACATGGTGTCATCGATGATGGGTTATGTCTTGTATCTTGACAGTGGAGCCTCATTCAACATGACTAGTGATAAAAATTTATTCAGTTCCTTGGACGAGAAAGACCTCAAGACGCGCATAGAGGTGGGTGATGATGGAAGGTATAGTGTTTCAGGAGTGGGCATGGTGCTTTTCAGAGGGAGCATGGAGCTCCTCTCACCTTGACAGATGTGATATGTGCCTAGACTGGAGAATAACTTGGTATCAATCGCGATGCTGGAGGACAAAGGCTACGATGTTGTCTTCAGTAAAGGAAAGGCGTTCCTAAGACACATAGCCACGAGTCATGCCAAGAGGATAGGGATTTAGGTGAAGAATCTCTATAAACTAGAGGTAGATGATTGTGCAGCATTGAGTACGAAAGCAGAATTGGTGAAAAGACAAGACATTGGCGAGTTGTGGCATAGGCGGTTGGGCCATTTGCATCATGGGGTTTAAAGATAATGCAACAGATATCTACATGACTTCTCAAAGGTAAGCTTGAGCAAGTTGACACATGCAAAGGTTGTACCTTGGGAAAGTACACCAAGTCTTCCTTTCATAATTGAGACAGTCGAGCAGAGGCTATCTTAGAGCGATTTCATGCTGATTTGTGTGGACCATTCTCGATGGAATTCACAATGAAGCAAAGGTATTATGTGATTTTCATTGACGACTATTCTCGTAAACGTTGGATTTATTTCATACAGAAGAAGGACCAAAGCTTCACAAAGTTTTGTGAGTTCAAAGCTTTGGTCGAGAAAGAGTCAGGGAGGAAGATCAAGGCCTTGAGAAGCGACAACGATGGAGAATATGTCTCTCAAGAGTTTAAGGACTTCTGTGCAACGGAAGGAATTAAACGAGAGTTGATGGCACCTCATAACCCATAGCAGAATGGGGTGGCCGAGAGGAAGAACAGAACTAGCGTAGGGGCAGCATGGGCAATGTTGCATGACCAAGGCCTACCACTTCACTTGTGGGTTGAGGCATGCAACATAACAGTCTATTTTCATAATAGAAGCCTGCATCGCATACTTGGGATGAAGACACCAGAGGAAGCTTTCTCCGGTAAGAGACCAGATGTGGGTCACTTCAGGGTCTTTGGCTCATCGGTATAATTCCATGTGACAAAGGATGCACAGAAGAAGCTTGAGCCGACAGCAGAGTTGGGGATATTTGTGGGGTACACTGATACACCTCACAACTATCGGGTGTACTTTCCTACCATTTGAAGGACAATGGTGTGCAGAGATCTCAAGTTTGATGAGCAGAAGGTCATGCAAGTTTCCCTTGAGAGGGAGCTCCAACTACAGGTTGTGGGGGAACTATTGGTTCATAAGGAGGAGGAGCCTCAGACTGATGCGAAGCAGCAGCATGCAGAGGTTCCAAGGTGGAGACATCCACTCAAGTAGAGTCTTCTACAGATGGACGAAAGCGCACAAGAGAAGCTGACATATTGTTGGATGATGTCAGAGAGAATGTGGGAGCACCATATTCTCAACACAAACAAAGGAGGTCATCTGAGAGGTACATTGAATACACGGCCCTTGTTGGGGAATGTGTTGAGACCAAGCCATCTTCCTTTGAGGAAGCATTGCAGTAGCTGATTTGGTTGATGTTATGGTGGAGTATGACTCCATAGTTTGTAACAGTGTTTGGGATATGGTTTCGAGACCGGAGAACAATTTAGTTGTGAGTTCATGTTGGCTTTACAAGGTAAAGCAAGCTATTGATGGTAGTGTGGAGAAGCATAAGGCAAGATTTGTTGCCCATGGCTTTCACAGGCTAAGAGGATAATGTCGTTGTAGTATATTTCGATAGAGGAGCAAGATGTTGACATTTTGACAAAGGCATTGTCAAAGTGTAAATTCGAGTTCCATAGAGACAGGATCGGGGTGGCAGATATTCTTGTTGAGAGGGAGTGTTGAAATATGGCAACAAGAATATTCCAATTTAATTTGTCCTTGAATTAAATTGTGAATTAAAATTGAATTTAGTCTTAACATCTACTTGGAAATAATTAATTAATTTATTCCAAATTAATTAGTTTGAGAAATTCAAGTTAGAAGTCTTTTTGAAGTCATGCAAGTGTTATCCCTTAAATTAAGGAGATAAGATTGAGTTATATTTGAGTTGTAATTAGTTAACTTAGTTTATTGAGTTAAGTCCAGTTAAATTAGTTCCAAACTGTTTGAGGAACTAATAATGATTTAACAATCAGTTGATGCATGCATGCACTCAACTAGTGTTACTCCAATTAACTGAAGATTCCTCATCAGAAACTCATGCATGTCTATTCTAAGAAAAACCCAGTTGAGATTAAAGTCAAGGATAGTGTACTATCAGTTGCATGTGTTTTCGTATGGAGAGAACTCATGCATGCAGTCAATGATTTATACTTGAGAATTGCGTAGTTTTGGAGGATGGGTTTTCCACTTGGTAAAGGATAATCATCCAGAAGGAATAGCGCAAGGAAATAGGAGCTTGGAGGGAAGAGAGGAAGTCTAGAGAGAAGCCAAGATTGCCTGTGAGCATATGTGAGGATTGTACTGAGAGTTGGCTAGCTATGAGAGGTAAGGCTTTGTATAATTCCTATGTATTTCCACCATGTATGATAATACAATAGTCTGGGGTTTTTAGCTGAGGCTTTCCCCAAAGTATTTTCATGTGTATTGTGCCATTGATTCTTCCTCTTCTGGTTATATTGTTCAAATCGATCTTTAAGCTTCCACAAATTGATAGTAGAAGTAGGTTATAGTATTCTACTTTGATTTATATTGCATTATCGGGTTAACGTACCATCAGATTTTCTACACTTGAACCTAACAATTCAATTAAAAAAAAAACAGATGGTAGGAGTGTTGAAAGCCAAAAATGTTCTCTCCTTTTCAATGAATTTTAAGTAAATGCAAACAACTCGTTCATCCAAACACAATTAAGTGCACAATCTATAAAGATGGCACAACATTTAATTATGAGCACGTTGTTTAATGCACATTGGAAACATATCGCTGCAAAATTGGTTGTATTTTGCAAATGTCGTAGCTAAAAGAGCATTGCCTAGTGATTGTTAAGACAAGCTTCGAGCAATACATGCAAAGCATATCATCTACAGTTCTCAATCTAAGAAAACTTTGCATTTGAGGTCCTTTGACTTTAAGAGTTAACAACAAAATTGTTAAGATAAAAGAGTTATGACCAACAACAAAAAATGCTTTCTCTATGCATCAAGTTTATACATTTTGACAGTTAAGATATTCTTCCTCTTACCATTTCTAACTGTTGCATTTCACCAACTCATAATTCACAAATCCTTGCACCAACACTAATGTTTAGTTTTGCTTTTATTGTATGTTCCACAATTGCAAAATACAAAAAGCATCTTGTTCACTGCCTTGTTGATATTTACTAGAATATCTTAATCAAGAACCCTTTTTTTTATATAGCTAATTCTTGTTCTCTTTTTCCTATAACTTTTGAATCAAACATCTTTTCCTGTTGCAAATGAAAACAAGGACTTAGATGCACATTATGCAGTATAATAATTGAGTTACATCAATAATTTTGCCAGACTATGGCATCATTTTGTTAACAAGAACATAATATCTCAGTTCCACGGTGTCATAATGTAGCTCTAAAATACTTATTATACCATATTATATATATGCACATATTTTTCTCTCCATTATTGGAATATTAACTTGGATTCTCATTTACTGTGAATTTTGGAATTGTGTTGTATTAGGGGAAAATTTGAAGAAAAGAGTTGCATGTGTATCAATGTCTTGATTTATGTTGATGCCCAATCAAATGCTCTTTGTTAAAATAAGCCACTACAGGAGAATTAAGATATTTGTGTTCTCCTTTTATCTTCCCATATATCAAATCCTCCTTATTTTGCTATTTGTATAATTGTTTTTCATGTTGTGTTCATTTCATGGTTAGCTTTCTTGTTTTCCTTTTCTGAGCCATGTAGTGCTGCTTTGTAGTTATATACAATTGCAAATTTATCGCCCAATGAATTAAGAAAGTTTATATCTCATTTTTGTTTTCTAGTTTTTTTGTCTCCTCTTAAAATGCATTTCAACTCAGCAAAAAAATTGCAAATTTAACTATAATATAAGGAGATTGTGGTTTTATTGATGCTACATGCTTCAACTATGGTGCCCAATAATTATTTGCTTGTTTTTGTCGAGGAATAAATGGTGACGAATGTCGGTAGCCTTTGTGGCCACTTGTGCTTTCCAAAATTTCTTCCAAACCAATGCCTCATTTTGTTAATAGGACCATAATATCTTAGTTGCACAACAACATATTGTAATTCCAAAGAATTTATTATGCCATATTATATAAATGCTCATGTTTTACATTGCATTGTTTTCTGTAAACTCTGAAGTTGTGTTGTGTTAAGGAACAAAAAATAAAAATAAAAAATAAAAGAAAGGTTGCTAATGTCTCAATTGCTTAATTTTTGTATATGTTCAATGAAATGTTCTATGTAAAAAAAAGTCTCTATAGGAGCATTAAGACATCTGTGTTCTCTTTTTTTGTTCTCATATATCAAACCTTCGAGAAAAAATATTTTTATATTTGCACGTGTTTTTTTCATGTTGTATACCTTTGTTGGTTGGCTTTCTTGTACACAACTTTTCCTTTTCTAAGATATATAGTGTTCGATCGCAATTATATATAATTGCAAATTTATGATCTCATGAATTAACAAAAGTTGCATCTCATTTATGTTTTCTAAATTTTTTGTTTCCACTGATAACGCATATAAACTTGCAAAAAATTGCAAATCTAACTATAATCTAAGGACACTATGGTTCATCTAATTCTAAATGTTATAACTATGATACCGAATAATTTCTTGGCTCCTTTTCCCCAACCATGAATGGTAACAAGTCTGTGTGGTTTCTGCAGCCACTTGTTTTTTCTTTGCAAGTTATTTCAATTCTTATTAATCATAGCATATGTTAATAGTTTTGAATCTTTGGCATGTGATAATGAATCTTTAGTGAATGGTGAAGGATATATGAACTATTTTCAATCGATAATCCATTTTTTATAGCACAATGTCATTGCTATGAATAATAAATATAATAGTTATTTTGAACTTTGAACTGTTATGATAATTTTTTTATAAGCCTATATAATCACTTTTACTTGGACATAATGATGGGTTTTACTCTTTCACTAGGATAACAATTTTTTTTCAATAGAACAGGTAGTAATTTTCATTAACAAAGCTGGAAATGAGCCAGGTCCCTTACAATCATGAAGAGTTTTCTCTCAAAATTGTTCAGTGGATTAACAAGTAAAGAGACCCTATTACTGTGTGTGTTATTCACATATATACTCTTTACATATTTTATACTATAAACCTTCCAAAAAACTCCACAGTACACTATTGTTCAACAAAACATAGATTTTAAAAAGAAATATATAGTTGTTACCAGCAACTTCTAAGGTCGACTTCTCCTAGAGCCTCATTAGGAAGCATAATTGGTTTCTCATTTCCACCTGCCCCATGATCCAAGCCATGATTTGCAGTGCCAGCAACACCTTCATCTTGAAGAGAAGAGCCATCACCGAAACCAAAAATGTCTTTCAGCGCACCCACGGTGGTTGTCTCCACCTTCACTTTAATATTCTCTACCTTATGACTTAGGTTCAAACGTCTTTAGTCAGGAGTTCCATGGTTTTTGGAGTAATTCCATATCCTTACTGAGACCAAACAATTGAGCATACAAGACCGCCATGTTTTCATTAATTTCCTTGACAACTTGCTTATAGGAACTATCAACTATATCCCCTATATTACCATTGTGCCCAAACTTCGCCATGTCCACTTCCATTGCTCGATAAGGCCATTTTCCTGGCTATTCTCCCCTGCGTCAGAGATATCTGATGGTTTATATGACTCAACCAGCAGCTATAAATAAGTTCCTAGTCCTTTCCTTACATTCCTTCCAATATTTCAACCATAAATAAATATCATCCCTGCACCATGGCGAAGCCCCTTCCCTCCATTTCCATCACCGCCAAATCCTTCTTGGCTCAAAATGAGATGTTACCAACCCTACCCTCAATTGAAATCATATTTAATAACTAAGAAAATAGTTAAGGACTGAAATCCCACTTGTCATGGTTTGCGACCTCCTTACTCCTGCATTCCCACCTATGCAATAACTTCCTACCAACCGTCCCCTCTCCTGATGCACTACAGCGAAACCTCGGAATGTTGTCCATCTTAACTACATATATATTATTATGAGGTCTCTTACTCCAGTTGTACTCCAAAGGGCTTGTGTTATTAAAATACTTTATGGGAAATGACATATATCAAAAATATTGTTAATTCATATGGAATCTTTCTCTAACTCCGCACCAATGTTGGCTTGTGCGTCCGATGATTGGTTGTTGGCTCTTTTGACGTGGAATTTTTTTAATTTTTCAATTTTCTTGAGATACATTATCCTTATAAGATAATGGAGAGGTTTCAAACTCAATGAGTTTCTCATGCTTGGCGAAGCTCAAACTGTTGTGTGTGGAGCATGATTGTTCAGAGGTCTTTGTTTCAGCCGGATGTATACCCCAGGAAGTTTTGTACACCCCTCCACGCGGGGGGGACTTCCGATCCCCCCCGGCTAGGGGGTCCGGGGGCCAGCGGTCCCCCGGCGGGGGCTCGGGGGCAGCGCCCCCGGAGCTAAAAACAGAGGTAAATTTGCCTTGTAAAAGTATAGTAATTTCTAGTCAATCTGAGCCGTTCATTAGGCGGATGATCTGACGGTAGAACTTATGTTTAGTTTAGGGTTTTTTGCCCTAGAAGGCCCTCTCTTTGTATGAGGGCATTGTATTTAAGGCGGATATAGATGTGTATTCAGTGTGAGCGAGAAACAGAGAGGTGAGACTGTGAGAGAAAACAGAGGATATTACAGCGACTTTGCTGTAGGTTGTGTCTCTTCATTTTGCTGGATAATAAAAGGAAGGACTGGCTGTTCAAGGTGGACGTAGCCCAAACTGGGTGAACCACGTATATCTGTGTCTCTCTTGTTTTGTGCGTTTTCTGTGTTTATATTTCTGCATTATTTCATGTGTTCCATTGCTCCGTAATATATACTTTTCTAACACAAACATTTTTGGATAACCACCATAGAATCACCAACAATGATCAGATTCTTGATGCCCTTGGAGACGTTGATTTTCAAGCCTTTCCAGAGAGAGAGCGCTTCAACTTGATTGTTCATGGCTTTTCCAATTCCCCATATGAACTTCAATTTAGTCTTTTCTTAGATGTTTAAGATCACCCCTCCCGCTTCTGCAATTTATTGCTTCAGATATATTGTAAAAAATGCATTCATAATTTTGTAAAATAATCTTTGAATCATTGGTGACATGAATGCTTACTTTTTATATCACATGTCACTTTAGGCTCTATGCTTTAGCTGAAACAATAGCCAATGAGCATCATTGGTACAAATATCAGTAAACTTCTATCTTTGGACTCACCTGCTTCAAAAATATTGCAAACCTCTTGAATCATTGAGCCAAGTGCTTTTATCCCTTCATCTATTAAGCATTGTATAACTATGTCCAATGTTAATTTAGTTTCATTTGGCCCTGAATTTAAGGGAGAAACTGTTATTTCTATGAATGCAAGAATAAACAAACATATGTCAAATGAGCATTTCAAAACAAAGTTATGGAGTGTAACAGAGAATGTGTCAAGAATTGCTCTTCAGCCACCTGTTCTTCCTACTCCAATATTATCAATTAATCAATGAACTGAGCTCAATGACGATGAAAAACACATGGACCACACTTCAAACGGTGGAGCGACTTACCGAACATAAAATCATAAATTTATGAATAAATAGGTATGCATTTTTAGGCACCTATTATCTATTATTTAATATTCTTGGGAAGTTTTATCAAATGCACTTTGAGTTCACTAATCTGACATTTGATGTGTTCAGTATGCTAGTGTTATGCCCCCAGATAATCATGACGCAGTTAGTAATGCATTCATTGTTCGAGATTAGTGTACATGCATTGCAAATTTTAATATTTCAATGTCAATAACACAATTAATTTGTTCATAGGTTATTTTCCTATAATTTTGTGACTTTTATTCTAAGAATTTATTTTATCATGTTCTTTTGCAAATAACACATTCTCCTGGCTTTCTCATATGTTGCGTATTATATTGTTGTTCTACTTACATAATGTAACAAATTGTCACACCCAGCCACTGAATCCAAAAACTACAAAAACCTAAATGATGTGAATGTGATATCTAGGTAAACCAACAAGTCATTAATAGAATGCTTTACTCCCTTCCTTTTTGAAATTTTTTGCTTTACAGTCATACTAAGTTCTTTTTTCACAACACAAATTATGATATATTGATTTTTTCACTATGTGGCTACAAGATCTCCCTATCGGCTTGGGTTCAATATTCAAATCTGTATGAATGTCTAATTGCTTACACAATTACTGGAGCGATCAACACATCAATTTTAACCTAGTAGCGCCTTGTATGTGCTCAAATAGTTTTAGGGTATGTTTTGGTTAGGCTGGAGATTATTTTGATATGCAGTGATGTCTAACTATTGTTCTTATAATAGAGAAATAAAAAACATAGCATGCTTTCATGAACAAGGGAAAAATGCTCGTTGTCATATATCAATCAATCTATACATGGTTACGTTTGGTGTGTTAAAGCTTCTATTGTCTCAGATAGCAAGCTTGGAGGAAATTTCATGCCTTTCAGCAATTGTAGCCACCATGTCTTTTGCACACTCTTCTACTGGGCTTGCTCTTAGCATAACAAAAATTGCAGGTTTGCCTTCTTTTCCATTTCTCTCTTTGTATTTTCTCATCTAATTTAACTATAACTATATACATGGTATTTTATAATTCAACTATGAATGAGAAGTACATTGACTAATATAAACTCAATCTAAGGATCCCTACAGATATAAAGCATCTGTATGCAACCCTAACTAGATTCCTTATTAGTAAATTTTTGTTAACAAAGAACATAGGGTATATATTCCAATCATTGGGCAACATTCCATTTTCCTACTCGTTTCCCACAGTTCTTATTGAAAAAGAGGCAAGTGTTAGCAATGTTATTTCCTTTCTTGTACCTGGTCAATGTTCATAAATTTCGTCTTGTTGACTTTGCAATTATGCATTGTGCAGGATACCCTCAAATCTCTACCACCGGAGAGCAAAACAATGGAAAATGTGATAACTATGATATATGTGGAAAAATTAGTTATATTATTCCCTGTTCAGAGATTCATAATCCAAAAAGTTAGTTACTCATTTTCCCCTGCTATTTTGATATAGTTCTTGTTTATTCCTTCATTGGAATCTATAATATCATCACGCATGATACAAGTGTCTTCAAATCTTTCTATCCCATAAAATATCTTTGATTACTTCAAAACAAAATCAAAATATTGTTGGATTTTACTTGGAGGAATAGTTCTATGCATAACAGGTATGTAGTATGCTTCCAACTCCCTGAAGAATTTGTTTAGAGATTATCAAAGGCAATCTTCATTGGTAATGTTAACTATGTTACATGCAAACAATTATTTAGAAATTACCAAACCTAGTCTTCGTTGCTAGCTTCAAGTAACTAGAATGCAAAAAAATATTTAGATATTAACAAATCCAGTCTTTATTGTTAATGTTAAGTAGGTAGCACGCAAGAGTTGAAGTTATGATTGCATATCTGAGTCATTTTTCATTCTCGTATGTACTTGAGACATTAGCATAACTTGATTGGTCCCAACAAGGATAGAATGAATATGTGTTATTGCTAGTGTTGTTTATGCTTCGAAATCAAAATCCAATGTCGTTAATTCCATGACCCATGTTGTGGTATTTTTTGATATGAAACATTTAATTTAAAAATTCACGAAATAAGTTGCATTCATGTTGTCATGTTTACAAGAACCCTTTTTCCTCTTGTGCATCTCAAAGTCAATAAAAACAAAAGACCCTAAATATTTTTTTTCTTTTTGAAGACTTAAATCGAAGGTCAAATCCATAAAGATTTTGTAAATAAAACTATAACCTCCTGACTACCGGACCTTTTGAGCACCTGACTAGCAAGTCAGACCGTCTATGAATTTTTTTATAAATAATTTGTCCCACTGCGCGACTATCCAACTCAGCCTAATGACAACGCCTGATTATGGTATAGTTGGGATCGGGATTGAATAAGCCAATCATTAAAAAAAAAACAAAAAACAAAACAAAAAACAAAAAACAAAACAAAAAACAAAAAACAAAAAACAAAAAACAAAAAATAAAAAACAAAAAACAAAAAAAAACAAAAACAAAAGCAAACAAACAAAACAAAAACAAACAAACAAAACAAAACAAAACAAAACAAAAAAACAAAACAAAAAACAAAAAACAAAAATTCACGCACGACAACCCAACCTCCTGACTGTATGATAATCCCAATAAAATATTATTTTTCTTAATTTGCGTGCAGCGCGGTTTTTTATATGGATTTTCAAATTTTCTCGTTTTACGTTCAATTGATTCTTTGTTAAATCAATAATAGATTTCCTTATACTTTCTTGATTCACGAAAAGAAAAACAGTTGGTCTGCTTATGAGAAATTAATGAACACGTTTAGTTGTGATTTTCTCGTATTTTAAAACAAAATTTTAAGATTTTAAAGTGTTCTCCCTGCATGATGTTTTCTTAAGTCTGGTTCAAAGAAACATTGAATTAAGGAAATATTGTAGCAGTTTAAAAACATTATGTATACCAGAATATCATTTTACAAATTCCTGAATTCAATTTCAAATTTTAAATAAGGAAAACACATATATAATTTGTTACTATTCACAAACCATTAAATGCCAAAAAACAAAAAATCTCCACCAACAAGGCAACAAATGGAGCAAATTACGTAAAACATTAATGAGATGGATGATCCGCTACCAGGAAAAGTCAGCTTGAACCCATAGAGAATTTGTTGTTGGTAACCTAGTTCTCAAATGGGATAAAAGTCATAAGAGAAAGCTAAGCAGGCCACGTTTCCCTATTGAATTTACTACTTTGACAAGCTTTTCACGTAGATAAGCAGGCTTGCTCCCTCCTATATGACTATTCCTCCTTTCGACACGGTAGATGTATAATTGTGCTAGCGATTCTCTCTATAACCCCTCTTAAACCACCCTATAATGCATGCATGGAAAGCCGAACCCCTTCTGAAACCCGATCTAACAACCCAACTCACATACCACTTTCATCGGCGGATAACCCGCATGCATACTATAAATAAAAGAAGTAGCTGCTGGGTTATTCTCTTTCCTTGGTCCTTTTTAAATGTTATCAAAGCTTGGTGCATCAACTTACATTTTTCAAACATTAGAAGGACAATTAGAAAATTCCACAATAAATGGGCAAATCTTGAAAAGATAATTTTAATAAATGAAAATCTCCCAATAACACATGTAAATATTCGATTTTAACAAGGATGTTGGTATCCTTTAAAAATCGTTTTTTTATTATTTTTATTTTTGTTTTTGTTTTCAAATTTTTATACATATTCTTTCTTTAAATTTATTTGTTTAGTTGTAGAATTATAACTATAGTTACATACTTGAAGAAGAATATTTTTACCATATATTATCTTATATTATAAATTAAGCTAAAGTTAAAGGATAAAGGATTCTTAAAATATCATAATTCTTAAAATATTTAATGTTATTTTAACTCTTGCTTAAATTTCCAATAGTATGGAAAATGATAGATTAGCTATTTTATGTTATAAAAGTTCCATCATCTTCAAATTGAAGAAATAAGCCAAATTGTCTCAAAAAAAGGTGAAGAATATGATACATAATTTGAGTTTACTTTAATCCATCAAAGTATTTGCTATCAAAGAAAGTGTCTTAAAAAACCCTGCTTTTGTGTCTTAACTATATATGATAAATGTCAAAATCAATTATAACCTAAAAAGTGAGAGAACATGAAGTTTTACCTTAAAAGAAAAATGAACAAACCCATCAGAACTATGAATGCTTGTTAGCAGTGGGTTGATGATTCTAATCCAACTAAAATGGATATTTGCATTCACTAAAAACGATGCAATTTAAAGTTTTAGAGAGACATGATTATAACGCAAAGTGCATAAAACTTTGATGAATATTAAAATGCTAAACTTAGTGTTTATAATTTCAGATGATGATTGAATTAGAAGATTCTAAGAAATACATATAAATTAATTATTTGACTTGTATTACATACAAGTTTCATTCTCTTCATTAGTACTTCTAGTCTAATTGTTGGTACCATTGGCACTTTATCAAGTATCTCGGTGATAGATCATAATTTAGAAGAAATTTCTAAAAACTTCATTTAATCTTAAATTATTAATTTAAACTTGACAGACATAATTCTTTATTTGAGTGTGTCACTATTTGTTCTCAAATTTACAACAAACCTCTTTTGTTATGTACATAAGAAAATGAATAAAAATGAAAGGCCTTAAATAATTTT
The DNA here is from genome assembly GCA_000404065.3 of Pinus taeda. Classification (NCBI taxonomy): domain Eukaryota; kingdom Viridiplantae; phylum Streptophyta; class Pinopsida; order Pinales; family Pinaceae; genus Pinus; species Pinus taeda. The sequence goes on along the minus strand of APFE031587161.1, from coordinate 187,954 downwards.
TTTTTAAAGCTTAACTCGAACATCGGATTCGTAAAGCTTTTGTAAATAAAATTATAACCTCTCGGTTATCCGACGTTCCAACCACTCGACTAGCAAGCACGACCGACTACCAAAATTTTTATAAATAATCCACCCGACCGTTCGACTGCCCAACCACCCCATTGCCCGACTACCCAACCTAAAGACAAGACCCGACTATGGTATAGTCGGAGTCAAGATACAAAAAAACTCAATCGTTAAAAAAATAAATAAATAAATGCCCGACTGCCCAACTACCCGACCTCCCAACTGTATGATCACCCAACTAAGATATTATTTTTGTTTATTTGAGTGCATTCCTCTTTTTGATAAATATTTTCAATTTTTTATGTTTCATGTTCAATTGATTATTTGTTAAATTAATAATAAATTTTCTAATGCTTTCTCGATTCACGAAGAAAAAAAATAAAAAAATAAAAAAATAAAAATTGCTTTGTGTACAGGGAAATTAATGAACACGTTCAATTGTGATTTTCTCATAATTTTAAACAAAATTTAAGGCTTTTAGGGTCTTTTGTCTACATGCTCCTCTCATAAGTCTTATTCAAAGCGGAATTGAATTAAGAAAACACAGTACCAATTTAAAAAAAAATCTATGTAAGCATAATGTTATTTTAGAGATTCCTAAATTTAATTTCAATTTTTAAATAAGGAAAATTTATATATGCTCTATTACTGTTTACAGGTCATAAAATGGGGAAAAAGGGAAAATCTCTAGCAGTAAAGCAACAAATGAAGCAAATTAGGGAAAAGATTAAGGAGATGGATGATCCAATACCATAGCAAGTCAACTTCAACGCATTCCTCATCTCAGATTCAACTTACAAAACACAAAAAATAGGTACGATGAGCTGGGAGGAGATATTTGAAATCTTTGACAAAAGAGAATGGTTAAAAGACACAAGAGCTACTAAAACAAAGAGTAGTCGGTTTGAAGCAATCAATGCAACAGTGTTACATAAAGTAGCAGCAAAAGCCATAATTTTTTCCTATTATGACACGATTTCATGGATTTTCTCTTACGCTGATATTAAAACACTAACAATATCAGACCATCAAGAAATTGTCATAGCCTCTTGGAAAGTTGAAGTCTTATCGGCCATATACAAGCTTAGTCCCCCAGAAATCCACCTTGATGTTGACTTCCTTTATAAGTTTCGAAGTATTGTCTTGAAGAAATGTCAAGAGAATTATGATATAGTAATTGAAGACTAGTTGAGAGAAGAAGAGCAAGGTTCCAAGCTCAAAGCAGAAAAGGAATATCCCAGAGCTATTTTTACGAAGCTTGTTAGTTTTCTTATTAAAATGCTAACCAGATTATATAGGGAACAAGATCTTGATCATTGCAAAATTAAATGGATCCTAATAATCCATAACATTTTGAATGAGGGGAAATGCCTAAATTGGGTTGACATCTTGTCGCAGAATATCATAGATTCATTAAAATTGTCATTATCATCTCCCCCCAAGTTCAAACATATTTTATGTATGTCTGCCTATTTGACACATGTTGTTATTGCCTCAATTCCATTCCCACTCATGAAATGGAATTACCTATCTAACCAATAGTTGCCCATTCAAAATTATGCTCCTATTCTATGGGAATCTAATTTAAGTACCATTTTTATTATATTTGTCATTATGTTTTGATTCCTTTCCATGAAATTTTGTTTGGAACGATACCTCCCAGAATAACTCAAAGTTTGAAACAAGGCCTAGAATCAGTAGGTCATTGATTTGTTAGGGAATTATTTTCCTACGTCAGAGTTTTTGAAAGTGAAGTTGATCCCCACCTTCTGCCCCAATATATCCCGAAAAGACTTGTTTTGAGAGAAGTGGTTAATCAAGTTATTTTCTATGGGAAAGAAAAGAAGCTGAGTAGGCTTCACAAGAAAATTTGGCCTGCTTTTCCAATCAAGTTTGGTGACATCAATATCCGACACAAAGGGCACACATTCAAAGAAGCGGGAGAGCTTCAAGAAGTTTGGTTATTTCCTTTGCCTCATTTTGACTATGATCCTAGTGGAATCATTGGCATTCATTATATAACATTGAGCTATATAAAAAAGATTATTCATCAGAAACCCACTTCGATGGCATTTTTTATAAACATTGATGATTTTTAGCAGGGTGTTGAAAGAGGCAAACTCTTAAATAATGAAACAAGACAATAATTGCAAGAGTTTAGGGAAAATCTGTTCGAAAATTTCCCAAAGGAAAAGGCTTTCCATCTCAACATTTCATTCGAACAATTAAAGTATACTGGATTTTTCCAGTTTAATTTCAACCAACTCACTTAATTTCATTCTATTGTTTCTCAAAAGTAACAAGGGGTAAAAATTGAAAAAACAGAATATTTTGTTGTATCGGGTAAAGAAGCTGAAGTCACAGCAATAAGAAATCTGAAAGAGAAGCGGGAGATTATAGGAACAACAAAGACTCCAAAAAAAAACAACAACAACAACTGAACAAGAGATTATTGTGATTAATTATCCCGAGGAAACAAAGCAAAAGAAACCAGAAACTACAGAAGTCAAAGAAATGGAAGTAGACAACTAGAAAGAAAAATAACCATCTAGTGAAACCACCACCAAGGAAAATGAGGAAAAAATGGATTGGCATAAAAATATGGATATTATATCTACTACATCTCCTCAAGCATCAGTAATACCCATTTCTACTAAGATTCCTTGGGAATCATTTTTGTTTAAATCGGTTTCTGAGTTAGAGCCCGTTGCGAATACAATCCCTTCTTTGACAGATTATTATTTAATACTCAAACAAAATGAGTTGTTAGAAGAACAAACAAAAAGAAACATGATACTCTGGAGACTGTATCCAAATTCAGTTGGCAGGCTCAGGGAGATGTAAAAGAAAAAGCTCAAGAACCCTCTCAAGCTTTAGGAGCTTTTGTTAGTTATAGTCAATATCATTTGAATGAGATTGTAGCTTCATATGATACTAGTTTGCAGAAAATTAAATTTTTGGAGGAAAAACTGAAGAAAAATGAATTGTTCAATGAAGAAAATTGGCAAAGGAATTCTGTCACTTTGGTTCAAGGGTTTGCTGTAGAAAGGGAAAATCTACAGAATTTTTTTCAGAAAGAATTGAAAGAAGAAAATGCAAAACATGAATAGGAAATTAAGGAATTGAGAAAATTACATGAAGATTATGGTCACACCCTTGCAATAGAAAATTGAATCTCTTAAGGGTCAACTGAATCAAAATCAACAAGCAACACAAAGTATGCAAGTTTTAAGGAAAAAGCATTACAAATTTATCTAATTTCAAGGAAGAATCAATCAAACTTCTATAAAAGGATGGATAAAATCTCAAATTTTTATCAAGAAATTAGATATTTAAGTGAAAGAATTGATTCATTGGTAGAAGAAGTCAAATCAATTAAAAACATTTTTTTTGTCTATTCTTTATTGGGAAAAGGAATTTCAATCTAATGAAATTCCATAAATTTCTAAGATAGATAAAAGATTGATGCTTTCATGCTTAAATCGTAGGGAGAAAAAGGAAAAAGAAATCATAACATGCATACAAACAACATATGAGCAATGTTTAACCATTTGGGAGAAAGGAACATACTTTATAGAAGAATTTGACCTATCAGGGGCCAATTCATTAAATGAAACAGTTTTAGGAGAATTAAAACAGTCTACGGAAGATATCATTGCCAAGGACCAAGCAAAAATAAAAAACATTAAAGTTTGTAAACATGAAACTTTCCAAAAACAATTGCAACTACCTTTTGAGCAAATCAATCTTATTGCCAAATTTGAGGTCAAATATTAGAATAAGAAGAAGAAAAAGGTCCAAGGATTGATTACGAGTTGGCATTTCATCATCAATTAGTTTCCTTCCATTTATTTCTCTATGGTGCCCCATATATATTCACAATGGGCAACTTATATACAAGTACATGCACCTCACCTTCAACTTAGTCTCAAATACAAATATTTTGAAGATGAGAAAAAGATGCATGTGTATAAATTCCTTGTATATTCGAATTGCCAATTATAATATGCTAAAGCAATTGACTTGAGTCTACTATATTCATTAGCAGAAACAATAAACGATCGATGAAATCATAAAGCATATAAGAGAAAGAATTCAATCACACATAACACAATGATTTTCTCGGAAAAGCCATAACTAAAACCCCCTACTATATATATATATTGCATTAATCAGAAAATATGAGAAGATTACAATGCTTTTCTAAAACCAAAGCATCCTCTGCATTATCTTTATCTATCTCACAACTTCCCAGACAAGCTCAAGCCAATACTTAGCCAATTTTGCTGTATACCAAGCTCTTATTTCCTTATGCAGTTTCCTTGGGAATTAGTCCATATTTAATTAGGAAATTCCACAAATATGAATTGCGCAATCCTCGTAGGCCTTCCTCTGATTGCATGCACCATCTATACAATTCGGATGATTATACGACTAACAATACATTGTCCATGAACTCCAATCTCAACTGGGTATTTCTCTAATCTGACATGCATGAGTTAATTATGAGTGAATCTTCAATTTACTATTTGATCACTACTGGTTACACCCCACTACTGGATCTCCCACTATTTCCTCCATCAATTGGAACTAGTTTAACTGAATTTAACTCAGTTAAACTGAATTAAATAATTACAACTCAAAATAAACTCAACCAAGGCTACTATAAAGTAGGAGACACTCTACATGACTCAAGTTAGACCCCCAACTTGAATTAACTGAGGCAACTAAGTCAAATTAACTTAGGTAACTATTACAAGTTGTCATGAGATGTGGAATTACAATTTAATTCCTAATTTAATTCAAGGACAAAATTAAATTAGGATTTTCTTGTTGCATTTTCAACACTCAAATTTGCATCTTGACAATGTCTTTCTCAAAATATTTACATCCTGCTCCTCTGTAGGAATGTACTCCAGCAACATGATTCTCCTCTACACACAATCTTGTAGATGGTGATACCGGATGTCGATATGCTTGGACCAATCATGAAACACTGTATTCTCAGAGAGTTTGATACAACTATGATTGTCACAGTAAAACAATGTAGGATCCATCGGCTGACCAAATAACTCAACAAGGATTTTCCTCATCCAGATAGCCTCACAAGCTGCTTGACTAGCAACCATGTACTATGCTTCTATTGAACTGAGTGCAACTAATCTCTGATTCCTGTTGTACCAAGAAACTGTTGCTAACCCAATACTGAGTATTCCCTTGATGTGCTCTTCCTATCGGATAGACTCCCTACCCAATCTGAATCTATGGAGCCTTGAAGCTTCACTCCCTCTGTCCATCTATACCAAATACCAAACTGAGTGGTGCCTCTGAGGTATCTCAACACATGTTTAGTTGCCTTCCAAGCTCCTCATATGTATGTAACTAAAGCTCCCTCTCAAGGGAAAATCTAATGGCCTTCTCTTCATCAAACTTCACATCTCTACGAACCACTGTCATCCTTTGGATGGCAGGTACACTCGATAGTTGTGAGTTGTATCAGTATACCCCACAAATATGCCCAACTCAATTGTTAGCTCTAGATTTTTCCATGCATCCTTGGTAACATGACAGTAGACTGATGAACCAAAGATCCTGAAGTGTGCCACATCTAGTTTCTTATCTAAAAAAGCTTCTTTTGGTGTACTCATCTCGAGAATTCAATGAGGGCTTATGTTCTGCAAATAAACAATTGTGTTGCAAGCTTCAGCCCATAAGTGCAACGGTAGACCCTGATCATGTAACATCGCCCATGCAGCACCCACAATACTTGTGTTCTTCCTTTCAACCACCCCATTCTGTTGTGGTTATGAGGTGCTATTAACTCTCACCGAATGCCTTCTGATGCACAGAAGTTCTTGAATTCATTCAACACATATTCTCCACAGTTATAGCTTCTAAGAGATTTAACTTTCCTGCCAGTATCTTTCTTGATAAGTACTTTAAATTCACAAAATTTAGCGAATGTCTCATCTTTCTTTTGCATGAAGAAAATCCAACACTTGCGAGAAAATTCATTAATAAATATTACATAATACTTGTGCTTGGTTGTGGATGGTGTCGAGAACAGTCCACACACATCTGAATGAAATCTATCAAGGATCACTTGCACTTGACTGTCTTTATCATGAAAGGAATCTTTGGTGTACTTCCCTAATGTACACCCTTTGCATATGTCTCTCTGCTCTAGTGTACCCTTGGGAATTCCTCTAGAAATTTGTTGCATGATCTTCAAAGATCCATGGTGCAAGTGACCCAATCTTCTATGCCACAACTCACCAATGTCTTGGCTTTACACCTTCTCTGCTTTTGTGATCAAAGCAACGCGGTCCCCTACATCCAATTTGTAGAGGTTCTTCACCCGAACCCCGATCCACTTCACCTGTCCTGAGGCTATGTGATGAACGAAATATTTTCCCTTGCTAAAAATCACATCGTTACCATAGTCGTCCAGCACGACAATTGAAACCAAATTCTTCTTCAAACCTAGGACATACATGACATCTTTTAATGTGAGAAGACAACCAAACTCCCTCCTAAAGGTAACAATACCAATGTCATTCATGATATACCTCCCATCATCTCCCATCTCGATGTGCATGTGGAGGTACTTCTCCTCCAAGTCACTGAAGAACTATTTGTTGTTGGTCATATGGAATGTGGCTCCAATATCCAGGTACCACACACTATTCATCATTGATGTTACCATGCAATATATGAGGGTGAAATCCAGCTTGAATTATGAAGCAAGAGCTTCACCTTCCGCTCCTCTTTAGGGATTCTTACCGACCTTCTTGTGCAGACACTTTGTAGCATAGTGTCCCAACTTATGACAGTAAAAACATCTAAACTTCGACATGTCCTTCTTCTTTCCATCTTGATTGGAATCTGATTTGGAATGGGATAACTTCCCCTTCCCTTTCTTTGCCTTTCCATATAAGGCACATTTCTCCTCATCATCATGATTGGATGAGGATCCACCTTGGGTGTTCCACCGAATCTCTTCTTGTACCAAGTCGGACAACAATTGCTCCCACTCTGGTAGCTTCTCCCTCCCATTAACTGAGTCATGGTATTTGTGCCAGCACTTGGGAAGGCCTAGAACTGCAAGGCTCACCAAATCGTCTTCAGCAACTATAACACCGACACTTCCAAGCTCATCCCGACATTGGGTGAACTTGGTCAAGTACTTCGATATTATGTCGCCCTTCTCCATCTTGATTTTTCTGAGTTTATCCTTCAGTGCTAGTTTCTTGTGGTCACTATTGTTTTGAAACAGGTTTGTCAAGGCCTTCCATATTGCAAATGGAGTTTCCTTACGATGGAGATTCGAGACAATGTGATCTCAAACTTCTTCCAAGATAATCCTTCTCGCGTTTGCCACATATTTTCTCCACTTTGCCAGATCTTGGGCATCAACTAGCTTAAAAATATCTTTGTCTATGAATTCCTTAAGCCCGTTGTCTTCCAAAACTGCCTCCATCCTGTCCTTCCAAGCAATGTAGTTCAAACTACCCTCAAGGGCATATTTGAGTCTCAATTCGTAGAATGACATCCTATTGGCTCTGAAGTATGATACTGCAAATCCAATTTCTCCTGTAAAAGAAAAACTCGTATTCTCCTCTTCTATAGTGATTTCAACTCTGATACAATGTAGAAATTCCTTGTAGATTCAAACTGCATATTTTAATATGCTAAAACAATTGACTTATCAACGGAAACAATAAACGATCGATGAAATCACGAAGCATATAAGAGAAAGAATTCAATCACACATAACACAATGATTTTCTGGGGAAATCCATAGCTAAAAACCCTTGTTATCTGTATATTGCATTAATCAGAAAATATGAGAAGATTACAATGCTTTTCTCAAGCGTGAGCAACCTCTGCATTATCTCTATCTATCTCACTGCTTCCCAGGCAAGCTCAAGCCAATACTTATCCAATTCTGTTGCCTGCCAAAATCCTATTTCCTTGCGCAAATTCCTTGGGATTTAGCCCATATTTAATTTGTAAATTCCACAAATATGAATTGCGCAATCCTCATAGGCCTTCCTTTGATTGCATGCACCACCTATACAATTAAAATGATTATACAACTAATAATACATTGTCCCTGAACTCCAATCTCAACTGGGTCTTTCTCTAATCTGACATGCATGAGTTAATTATGAGTAGATATTCAGTTTACTGGTTGATCTCTATAGGTTACACCCCACTACTAGATCTCCCACTAATTCCTCAATCAGTTGGAACTAGTTTAATTGACTTTAACTGAGTTAAACTGAATTAAATAATTACAACTCAAAATAAACTCAACAGGGCTCTTATAAAGTAGGAGACATTCTACATGACTCAAGTTAGACCCTCAACTTGAATTAATTGAGCCAACTAAGTCATCTTAACTTAGTTAACTATTACAAGTTGTCATGAGATGTGGAATTACAATTTAGTTCCTAATTTAATTCAAGGAAAAAATTAAATTAGATTTTATTGTTGCATTTTCAACAACATGCTTCTCTGCCATATATCAATTGAACAAACATAAAAAAAAAAATATTTTTAGAGTTGATTATTTACTTCCAAAAAATCTATTGATTTTCTTGTTTGAGGACTTATTTTATTATTTTTTTAGTATTTATAGACCCTTATGCGTTGGTGCAAAGGGTCGAGAATTAGTGAAGGCTACAGACTTGAATGTTTTTTTTAAACCAGAAAGAGTAGGAATATATATTAATTTGCGCCCATACGCAGGCAAAAACCAGGATATTTACAAAATAGTGTAGAGCCACCAGAGGGCCTCTAAATTTACATATATTCTACCCAGCCCATATTTTTCTTTCCCAAAATTACAAAATTCTCCCTTGAAACTTGCCTATAGCTATAAATCATGCAAAACTAGTTCAACAAATATTTACATGTGTAATTTGACATCAAAAACTGGCAAAAAAGAAAGAAGGAACTGGTTACTCCTCCATTGGCATCATGTTATTAAGATCTATTCTAGTGTTTTCTTCCTCTGCCTTCAGGCTTTTCTCAATCAAATTAACTTGCAGTTGCTCAATTTGTAGACACAAAGCGTCAACTTTGTCTTGCAACTGACGAATTCGCTCATTTTTCTCTAGTTGTTGCTCCTGCATTGTCACAGTCTTCTTATGTTGTTGATGGATGCACCTATGCATAATTGCCAACCCTTCCTTGATTTCCACGTGTTCTTTGTCACATTGACCTCAATCTTGATGCTGCCTCGAACGATCTATCGCATTGCGCCCAGTCATGCAGCCCAACCGAGGCCGACGATGACCCCATGAACCCAAAAATGAGCCCTTCTCCTAAAAAATGCTCACTAGGTCCATGAAGACAGGGGGGGGCCTGGACAACTATCTGCAGAGAAGGAGAACACCCAACCCAAAATTGAAGCAGATACACTTCCGAAAGACTGAAATTTCTAATTCTAAAGCACCACTGACCATGACAAGCAACTTGACAGATGCTTTCTTGTCAAAAATGCCTGTGTTACCACCCTCTAAAACACCCATATTCTTCACAAGACAACCCTCTAAAACCACAATGCTATTTACCACGACCGTGTGAATATCACTGACTTTGTCATTACGCCGATGACCCAAAATCCCGAGACTCGGCCACTGAGCCCTCAAGAACTCCCCCAAGTCAGAAGCAAACTAGCTCATGAGACGAGAGATCTTACCGTTACTGCTCATTATAAAGAGGATGATGGACCGAAATCTGATGCAGAGTTGTTGTGAGGTACTCATTTTGTTGAAATCCCAATGTTCAACATTGATTCCTTTGCTAAAAAAAACACCCATCAATTTGTCCCTCACTCGCGTCCTGCACACAAATTGACCTCCCTGGACCAGAAGGATTAAATTCTTCTCACACTCGCCTTTATTTCACATGGTTTCTACTCGGTTTTGCTGACTACTGTAACTAGTACGAGGAGCATAAATTAGGGATCTCAAGTCAAGACTTCTCTAATGTCCAAGTCTTCTACAAGACAGAGGATGGAAACCACGTTGCATCAAGTGACAATCAACTTGACAACCACTAGTCAGGAGGATGCGCTAGGGGAAATTGGTTTCGATGGGACAGGGACGAGGAGAAAAAGGATGGAGGGGGGGTAGGTAGGTGGAATCCCAAGTGGCCAAGGCAGAGGGGGATGGGAGGGATGGAGGATGAGGTGGAAGGGAGGGAGGATGAGGGGGAAGGGAGGGGAGGGGAGGAGAGGTGGATGGGAAGAAGGGGGGAGCATGGGAGAACAAGAGACAAGTTGGGGGAGGCAGGACAATAAATTTGCGAACAATCTCTACTATTAAAATACTTGATCCTTCTAGAAACACACTCAGCTGTCAATAGATTGAGATTCATTACAACTATTAGGGAATGATGACCAAACCCACATTGTCATTCACTTTACTGTTTTCCTCATTCATCCGACATGTCAAATTGGCTTGTTTGTCAACTTCCTTATTTACCTCTTAGAATATGGAAAAGTTTAACTCAATCAAAGAGAGGGATCATGCCTTGGGATCTCTTGATGATCTGGTTCAGATTGATGTTTTGAGTAGCTGAGTTGTAATTCATATTCTTTATAATCAACATGGAATCCCCTAGAATTTGCATATACTTGATGCCATTTTTTTGGGCCAAAGAAAGCCCGAGGAATAACTCGAAGGCTTCAACTTGATTATTGGTCTTCATTCCCAGGCTCCATGCATATTTATCTTCTATGATTCCTTCGGGATTAATGAGAATCTCTCCCCCTCCTACCACACCAGGATTTCCTTTTGATGCTCCATCAAATTGGAGAGTCCATTTTTTCAATGATCTAATCCAATCCACCAACCCTTCTAAAGACAATATGAGGATCCAAGGAGGACACGAAGGAGAGGTTTTTGCATAAAGTTGGGGAGATGGGGGATAGGCCCAGGGAGCGAACCAAGTTGTTTCAACTTCATCGAGAGAGGGATCAATTTCTAAGCAATGTAGTTTCATACAAGACGCGAGGGATTTCAGAGCTGTGGTATGGACAATTATGCAGGACATTCTAAAGATCGCTTTATTCCTTGTCAGCCAAATTTTCCAGCATACATACTTTGGTAGAGTGGTCCATATCTCTTTGAAGCTGCTTTTGGCCCAAAGGGAGCCCAAGTAGAATTTGGGCCAAGAGTTGAAGAATTGAAGGAGATTGGTAAGCCATTTTTTATGAGAAAAAGCAGACCAAGAGCCACCGACCAAACTTCCTTTACAACCTGACAATGGAGAATGAGTTGGGGAATAAACTCTTTAGACTTTTCACAGAAAGGACATTTGAAAGGCGCAATTATGGCCTTGTTTATGAAGGTTCTCTCTTGTGAGGATTTTTTTATGGGCTAAAATCCAATAGAAAAAATTTACCTTTGGAATAACATTTGTTTTCCAAATTTTATTCCAAATGGAGGATTTTGGAGGGACTTGAGCATTGAATAACAAGCGAGAGTATCCTTCTTTTACCATAAAATTGGTGTTTTTCCATCCCCACTTGTCCTTGACTGAATATGCTACGGGGGGCGAAACCTCTTAACTTTTTGAACATGTTCTCTCTTAATGAAAATAGGTCATCCAGGATGTTATTAAGCTTCCACCCCTTTCACAAACCCTCAAGATCCCAATCCAATATTTGGTCCAAAGAATCCACCCAGATTTGCCCCAAGTAGATACAAAGAGCATCGAGGGAATGGTCCAAACCCAAAGGTTGGTGCCCCATAATCGAATTCGAAAAAATTCTAGTAGTGTCTCCTTTCGCTGCAATTTTACATAAATGGCCCGCAATGATGTCTAATAAGGATCTCATCCGTTTCTAGATTGGAGAACCCTGAGCTGAATCCATTCTTACCTCTCTACAATTTTGTTGTTTTATATACTTTGCTCTAATCACTAGCGTCCACCATTGATCTAGTTTCGTGGTCATGATCCAAAGAAATTGGCCCCCATCACCATATTCATCATCCTTGGGTCCCTTATTCCAAGCCCGCCATGTTGTTTCGGTGCTCTAACTATTTTCCAATTTATGAAATGGTATTTTTTGGTTTCTGTGTGTCCTCCCTCCCATAGAAATTTTCTAATATATATCCCAAATTGGTGCAAGACAAATCTGGGAGCTTGCAGGGAAGAGAACTGATACAAAGGGATGGCATAAAGCACATAATTCACCAGGGTTTCCCTTCTTGCATGGTTGATCCAGATTCCTCCCCAATTCACTATTTTAGTTTTGATTTTGTCAAGGACTTTTTGCCAGGCATAGGGAGCTACACATCTTAGGAAGATAGGAACCTCTAAATAATTAAAATATTTATAGTCCTTCACTGATCTAAACCCCAATATTTCTTCAATTAATTTTCCTTGCTCAGGAGAGATGTTCCAGCTGTATATATGGCTTTTGTTGTCATTGATGGCCCCTCCTGAAGCATTAAGGAACCGATCAAGATTTCCTTTGAATCGCCAAGCAATAACAATAGAGGCACCTCCCAAAAAAATTATGTCATGCACAAACTCTCTGTGGTTAATACTTCTGATTCCATCTTTGTATTTGATCCCCAGAAGGAGAATATAATATCTATCTTGTTCCAATTTTCTACTCAGCGCTTCTGTAATCATGATATAAAGACATGGGAAAAGGGGGAAACCTTGGCGCAACCCCCTAGAGGCTCTGAAGAAGCCTACCACTCGGCCATTAACTAATGGAGCGATCGAAGTAGAAGAAATACACAGGTCTGTCCACCTAATGAATGTTTCATCCGACCCCATTTTCCTTAGAATTTTCAACATGAAGTTGTGCCTGAATCTGTCAAAGGTGTTTGTCATGTATAACTTTATTATCATACCTTTATCACCCTGTCGCCAACTCGTGTCTATCGCTTCTTGTATCAGAATTTGTATGTGCCAACTTTTGGCATTGGTACATGATGAGTATTTGTGGTCTTGAGAGCCAATTTCGATTGATGACATGTTAATCTGTATAATTATCGTGCTGCCTCATCAAGGAGCGAACCCCAATGATGCATTTGTTGGGAAATATCAAGAGACGAAGTTGGTTGATCAAATGAAGAATGACTATGGCATCATCAAGAAGTCCTGAGGCTATGCTATTAGTTCTATAAATGATGAAGCTATGTGCTTTTCCACGTCCATTTTGGCTGGTAAAATCACGAGGAAGTGTCAGGTAGACAAAGTGCTGACCCCCGTCATATCATTGACTGCGCAATATAGTAAGGGGGTTCAGTTTAAATTGGGTTGAGTGCCTCTGTCAAGAGTTTTTGGATAACAATTGTGAAGCACATGAAGAAGGGAAGCCTTTCCATTATGTCTGGCTGTTACTCTTAATCACTTTGCAAACACTGGAGGGCTCGTAGTTCCCTAATGTGGAACCTGATGTGTGCGAGGCTGCAAAATTTGCCTCGCTATGTTCCTCTAAGGAACCGACCCGGGTTATGGAGAATACAATATTCTAGGTTCTCTTTGATATGGACCTACTCACAGCCATCAATCAATGACCGAGGTTGTCACCTGCATTATTTCAAGAAATTGGCAACGTTGCTGATTTTAAAGCAGACTTTCACAGTGTCTCTATCTGCGCCAAGAAAGATTCAGAGAAGGTATGTCATCAACTACCTTACTTAGTGTTTGAAGATGACATCGTGGCGGTCATTAATAAGTGGTCTAGTTATTGGATTACCTCAACAACTGTAAAGTGACAGAGAAAGCAGGAACAAGTGCATAGGCTGAAAAATTAGCAGCTAACAAGGATACCAAGAAAGCACATCCGACGGTTGCCGTTGACCTCGAGGGAAAGGTTACCGAGCCCGTAATTCAGTAGGAGACTGGCAGAGGGGAACATGGTGGTGGGCACCCTGACATAGACATAAAGGATATTGATTCCCCATTTATAATCAAGAAGCGGAAGAAGCAGAGTGCTGACAACGCGTGACAGAAGTAGAAGTCATCGAAGCTTTGGTCCTCGCTGAGGGGGAATTTGATGAAATTAGCGACACTATCCGTGCTACGATAGAAGAGATGTGGGGGAAAATCGTGGACCAATACAAGTTAGTTTTGACAAAGGTCCAGCAAGGCCTTAAAGAATTGCAGGTGCAGACGAGCGTGCTTCAAGCGAGCATGGTTCAGGTGAGCGTGAAGCAAGCGAGCACGGTACCTTCAACCGAGCTTACCATAGACCTTCGAGCAATCCATTTTCCAGAAGGATTATTGCACGTCGAAGTTGCACAAGAAAGGGAGCACGTCCACAACTTGTAGAATTTGAGCCTAAATCTTGTGGTGCTCCCCCTTCATATGTTGTACAAACTTCATCAGGGCGTCACAAATGAGCTCAAAATATGGGAGCAACGAGCTTTGTTGGTCATCAACGAAGTCAAACGCAATAACCAACATATGTTCAAGGAAAAGAATAAAGGAATGTAGGATCATGAGGAGGTAGCTACGCATAATCAACAGTTGGAAGAGGCCATCAACAAAGCATGCAGTGAGCTTCTAGAGTTCCAGATCCCGACCAAGTAGCTTCAGTAGAAAAGATTCAGAAATTGACCGAAATAGTTAGAGAATCAAAGGAAGAGGTGGGAAAGGTTCGCTTTGAACTACGGATGCAAATCACAAAGCTTCAGATGAAGCTGTAACTTACAACGCCACCGGAAGTTTGCGAGCATCGCGCAACTACCATCAAAATTGCTAAGGTTCATATAGAGACTGCAATCGAGGACTATAGTAAACTTTTTGAAGATATGATGGAAGTGTGGGCCTCGCTGCAGGAGGACCCACATGTGCAAAATATTGAAGCAGAGATTAGAGACAAGTAGCTAATGTTCGATGAACTTAAAGCCACGACGCGGACCTTAGCCCCTGTGCAATGATTCACCCATCTCCAGAAAGGAACACTTCTGCAGGGCTAGATAGATGAGCTGCGGAGAAAGGCACAAATCATCTCTGCGTGGACGCAACCTTGGGAAGATGAGGCACATCAACATTCCTAGGACATAGAAGGCAAACTGAACATCATGCAACAAACTCAGAGGACAGTCAACCTCGCAATAGAGGGGCCGACGATATAGAAGCTCATGGATGAAGTGCAGCAGGCTGCAGAACTATGCACAACAACGCTCAATCCATTGCAGACTGCCTACAAGGGCCTGAAAGCCAAGATTGAGGACGTACCAGCTGAGTGACTCGAGGACGAGTCAGATCTTTTGTGCTGGGGGGTTGTTGGTAGGGGTCCCCTAGGTCTAAGTTTTGTCCAAAATATGTAAAGACTCCGCATTTTGAGGAGTGAAGCACAATTAGCAAAACGTTCTAGGAGTCAAAGGGGCTTTAGAGCAGGTCAAATCCCCTTCTTTTATAAAAGTATGGGATTACTTATAGGATTTTGAGCTTTGCCCTGGTTTGTGGACCATGGTATTGTAAGGTTAGAAGCATATATAAAGGGGTGACTTTGCAAGTCTTAGACATGATGTATTGAATTGATGAAACACTTTTGAGACTATTTTTGTAAGATCTTTTGTAGTTAGGCGAAGGGGAAGGCTCCTGTAACTGTGTGCGTGGAGACCTTGGTAAGTCTACAGCTGAGTGCGCAGGCGCCTGCAGCTGTGTGCGTAGGGTTAGAAAGACTGTATTTGGAAAGAATTGACTAATAAAGAAGAGTTTTGAGACAGATTTGTGTAAATTCTGTATGTTCACATAACTTCTGTGTTTTTGACTATTTATGGTTCGTTATATATATATTTTTTGCAGTTGTCTCGCGAAGGTTTTTATATGATGAATAATGCATGTCAGTCTAGTTTCACGCAGTTCGCTAATCTGTTAAAGTAGAAAACACTTTACGATTGTAAGAATAAGGTTAAGAGTTCGCAAAGGTCAAATTAAGCCCTAAACTATTAAGAACCTTACAACCACACAACATAGTCCCTTTGGATGTATAAACCTGGTTCTAGCATCCTCTAATATTGCCTTAGGTGAGATTGCGGTCTGCGCGAGCAGATCATTACTGAAAGGGTCGATGGTATACGGTTTTGTTGGTTAGCATAGCTAACTCTAAACCTGGGTCTAAGCCCCTGAAGCCAACATTGTGTCTACTATTGCAAGAACTACCTTGAGTTAATCCTCTCGACTATGACCTACTCTCACGGATCCATTCAACATCTATCTACATCAGGACTTGCCACTCCATTTAAGTCATAATAACGACTTCCCTACCTAGTCATGGTTGGTTCATTCTAAAGCTTGTAACTTGGGCTCCCTCCAACCACCCAACCCTAACCTTCAACCGAGTCAATTCGACATATCACGTGCACGTCCTTCCACTGCGCATACAACCTGACTTCCCAACCTTCGACTAAGTCATTGTCGACACCACTTTTCTTATACTATTATCCAAGTATTACTCCGTCCTCCAATCTCTGGGTTACTCGCTTGGATGCATGGTCCCCATAGATAATCCTCTTCCGATGTCTAATCATGCAAGAGGAGAATCCTGCTACTCCAGTCGAAAGCTTTCTTGCCTACGGTCCTAACTGCAAGAGGATAAGCCTTATCCAATCCTTTCTTTAAGTTCGGGGT
Organism: Pinus taeda; assembly: GCA_000404065.3. Lineage (NCBI taxonomy): Eukaryota > Viridiplantae > Streptophyta > Pinopsida > Pinales > Pinaceae > Pinus > Pinus taeda. The sequence continues at coordinate 171,268 of APFE031587161.1, read as the reverse complement.
TTTGCCCCTTTGCTCCATAATAAACGCCCTTCCTTGTTATTCAAGAATGGTTGGGTCATGGGTCTTTGACTCTACACTAGGCAAATCCTTTAGTGGAGATTTTTGTGCTCTCCCCAGAGACTGTCTACTACTACATGAGCTACCTTGAGCTAATACTCTCGACTGCAGCCTGCTCTTAGGATCCATTCGGCTTCTTGATCTACATCAGGACCTTGCCACACTGTCGAAGCCATACTAATATGTTCCACGATGTTACCCCTTTTGAGCTTGGGTGATAGCTACATTGAGGAGTTACTATCCTGCGGGCTTTCCCTGCCTTCGGGTAGGGAATTCCTCGCATGACGGCGTAGGCGCCCATGCATCTCTTATCTATAAGAAACATAACGCCACCTTAGCATGGGCTTCCACCTCGCCGACCACACGTGAACTGTTCTAGAATCCTCACGAACTCTCTTAGTAGCTTCTCAAGACTGCTCATGGGTAAGCCAAAGCATTTGGCTATTTGTAGGGGCTCGTGGCCCTCATTGCCAAATTCCCAATGGCGGGAATGGAGGTTTGTGCACAAGCAAGACTAAAGCCTATGGAAGTATGAAAATAGGTCATGATCAGCCCTGGGACACTCCCTTGATCTTTCGCATATTGTTCGCTTGTCAACACAACACTTTGTAAATAAATTCCTTGGTGTAAACATTGAACCACATTGGTTAACAAAGGGTCTCTCTTATAATTTTGTACATTAATACAAAGGGTCTCAAAACCCACTTCTTCTAACATGGTTTGCAAATCCAATAGATTATTGAGCTCCTTAACTTCAGTTATTAAATTATTTATGATACCATTACACATTTAGGAAACACTGTTATAGGACTCTTCTCCACTTTGAACTTGAGACACTCTGTGATTACTACTGTTTAGGATGTTAACTTATTTATTTTTTCATGGAAACATAACACACATGTACACATCCATAATCATAGCCACAATCAATATACAAATAAGGGAAATATCCCTTCACAATTGCATAACATATATATACATGACATCACATTTTGCAGTCCTTGTTTATCCATATATTACAATGACAATGAAGCAAAACCCATTATTGCAAAGAATAAGCATACAATATTTATGTTTTCGTTTGCAGTGAAACTGAGTTTGGCCCTCTATCCACATCCTTTTTTCTGAATGCCTCCCTTTCTTTTGGGGGCAAGCTTCCCGCCCCTCCATCACTGCTGCATCCTTGCTCTTGCAATCCATGCATAAATTGTGTTATCTTTTGCTTCTTGTATTATCTCAAGCAAGCATGAGCTTGAGTACTTTCCTTAGCCCATTTAATTTTAGAATCCAATCCCTTTACTTCATGCACCGACCAACCTTAAATGTTTGTCTTCAAGTTCAAGTTTCTTCTTTGCGCAATAAACCATATCATCGTTAACAACAATTCTCCATCCATAGCTTTGGAATCCATGTCCCAAGACCCAATCCCCCTTTTTTTGTTATTTCAAATATTGCAACATATTTACCTCCTTTTTACAATGTATCTCATACGAGAACCTTGGGTGGCACTGTCACATATATTGTAAAATTTATTCAAATTCAGAGAACTCGCAATCACCACAACCCCTTTTTCTGTTATTTATCCCTGTTCCCTGATTTGATGTAAAGTGGAGCAAATGTCAAAGTGCTCAAATTGTTCTCCTATTTGTTATAAGAAATAAAATTTATACTAAAATAATAACCGGAGATATCACTAAACGACCAAGGAAATAGTGCGATATTTTTGCCTACTTAAATAAAAAAACAAAGAGACAAATGTCATTTTGGAAAAGGCTAGGTAAAAGCCATTTTTGCAAAAAAACTTGTTTTTCCATCCCATGCAAATAAATCCCAACAAAAATAGGTTTACTTGGGAAAAAAATTATGGTATTATTAAAAGCTCATGTTTTTCTTGAATTAAGAATAACCTATAAAATTACATTGCAAATTAAAATTGAATATTTTGAAATTAAAAATTAAAATTGAATATTTTAGAATTAGTTTCAAAATACTTAGGTTTATTTTATTTTTAATTTTAGGAATTGGTTATGCATAAATTTTTCATATGTTGTAACTGGTTTCTTGTTAAATTTAGTTATATATTTTTATGTATGGAATTAATGTTTTCAATTTGGCATCAAACTATAAGTGAAACAAAGTTGTGTAGTTTGTACATATAAACTTGAACTATATCTCATATGTTAAAAACTTCTATTCTAATGATTTCATTTTCATACATATTATTTTAACTAAATGAACTGAAAACAATATCCACACAATTCACTTATAAAAATAAATACTATATCTATATACACACACTTCATGTGTACAAATAAATAAATAGCTATAGCTACATACCACCTGCTCTTTGTTTAAAATGCAAAAGTTCATGTTAACCCTAAGTATGTTTCAAACCTTCCCATATTTAGAAATCATTTTCAAAGTTTCGTTCATCCAAACCAAACCCCCCAAAAAACAGAGAACGGGCGATGATGTATTCTCCCGATGGTGACAGAAATGCCATAGAAATGATGAAGATACTGCGTAACAGAGTGGATGAAAGTAGCAAGATAAGCTAAGCGAAAGTTTCTGTCGCTGTAAATACATTTGCAGGGACAAGGAAGGAGATGGCAACCACTTATTCACATTTTCCAATTCGGCGGCTGCTCCTCCGAAGCAACAATTGTAAGGAGCTGTCTATATCTGCTGTTAATATAATACGGAAAGAAAAATGCAGAAGATTATTTTGCAATCCTGCTGTGACTGATGCAGTAGATGATGAGGTCAAAAAGAGCCCAAGAAGAAAGCGAAGGACAATGTCCATGGAGGAGCGCGAAGAAGCTGTGAAGTCGTTTGTTCAACAGTATTTCCTTCACTATACTCAACTGAAATCTGTTTTTTCGTCTTCAAACCTATATATGTTGATCATAATGAATAGTCAGTCAGTTAATGCAATTTAGATTAAGTTTTATTATGGCGTAGAAAATGGCGATATACTCTCCTACGCAAATTGTCTCCGAGTGAGTATTTGAAGATGTGAAAAACAGTGAGTACGAGAAAAGTCCCAAATAATTTGCATGCCTGTTAATAAGTTTATCATAGAATAGAAAAATGAAAATAGCCATGCATATGTGTGATGGTTCATGTAGAAAATGCAAGCAGCTTAGGACTCAAATACCTTGGTGGGGGGCTGGCATTCGTGTGTGAGGGAAGGTGTTTGATCTTTGAGGACTTAACACGTTCAATCAGTGAAATTGGTTTAAGTGGACATGGACCTTAACTAGTAAATGGGTTTGACACTCCAAAAGGTTAGTTCAATTGGTGTTCATTAATGTTACTATGCATTTGGCTAGTTCCATGTTAGCAGGTTCCTAGTTTGAATCTGCAGGTTAGGTGCACCGATTTATGTTGACAGGTTTAGTAGTGATGCTATCCACAAATGTGGGGAAGTGTCCATTGGATTTTCCATGTTTTAATTCGAAAAGAAAGGATAAATGTATGAAATAAATGACCATTCTGGATATATCTTGATGCTGATTGCTGAGAATAAGAAAATATAGTTGAGGTATGGATCCTTGTTTGTGGGACAAGGGATCCACCTTCGCGTAGCGATTTGACTACTAAAGTTCATAGAGATGTACATACTCTACCTCTTGAATTTGAACCTTTAACCTTTTAAGAGGAAACACATGTTCTTATTGGTATTTGAGAGTTTTTTAAATAAATATACTTAGTAGAGAAATAATGACAAGAATGAATATAACACATAACACACAAAATTTACATGGTAAAACACTGCCAGCTTATTAGTAAAACATCAACGGGGCAGGTATTTCATTATCTGAGATGAATAATTACAATCATGCTTACAACCCATTCCACCCCTCTCTTGGGCTGCCTTGATATAACTATCTTGGCACCATTAGATTCATTATATGAACTACTACTGGTTTTGTAAATCAACACCGTTAGACTAACCACCAAAAAATTTACTTAAGTAAATTTTGGTTTTTACATTTCTTTTAACTACTTCTTGTCATTTTCTAAAAATCTCCAATGTGACAACACTTTTCGTAATACCATGCTCATGTATATTCATCACCTTTTTACAACCCAAGAGAAGTCAAACACCATTGTAACTTCTCTAACAACGCTGGTTTTGTAAACATGTTTGCACAATTTTCTTGATTGTGGACCTTTTTAAGATCTACTCCACCTCCATCAATAACTTGTCTTACGAAATGATACTTAATATCAATATGCTTAGTCTTACTATGATAAGCTAGATTTGTAGCCAAATGGATAGCACTTTGACTATCGCAAAATACAGTTACATTGTCCTACATTCTTCCAAGCTCACACAAAAGACCCTTCAACCAAATTCCCTCCTTGTAGGCATGTGAGAGAACAATATATTCTGCCTCTGTAGTGGATAAAACAATTGTTTCCTAAAGCTTTTACATCCAACTAATAGATCCTCTTGCAAGAGTAAAGGCATAACCTGAAGTAGACCTCCTCTTGTCCAAATCACTCGCAAAATATGAGTCAACATATCTGCATACAGAATCATTACTACTATTAAAGGCGATGCAATAATGTTAATTTTAGGCAACAATGGTATGTTCTATGCTTTAGAGCAATTTTACTTCAATTTATTTATTAGCCCAGTATCAATATTCAGATTAGCGATCACATCAGCATGATAGTAAAACGCAAATAGAACATAAACATAAATAGTAGAAGACAAGAGGACACAAGATGTGGCACCAGCCATGGACAAACCCCAACGTGGGGAAACCCTTGATCAAATCTTCTTTTAGACTTCAATAGTTTAGTAGAGAGAGATAGTACAATTTACAAATATGATAATTTATAACAGCAGCAAAAGAGCCCTAACTAGAAAAGTCAACGCTGGTCAATAGGGTAGATTTGACCCTCAACAAATCGGTCAACTTTGGCCTCCAAACAACAAGATAAAACAACCTTCAAAATAGTCAAATTCAGCCCAGTGAAAGTTTGGTCAAATAGCCCACCTGCAATTAGCCCTAGCTGTAGGCAATGCTGGTCAACAATCAACGTTTAGCCTCGATTTCTATGCCTAGAAATGCGGCCTGCCCAAACAGAGATAGCCCTCACAAAAACGTAGTGAAAGGAGGTCAATGCACGCTGGTCAACGCTTGGTCAAATTGTCCAGAAATTCGGTCTCCTGAAATTTCGTATGTGTGGAGAGAGAGAGAGAGAGAGGCCCAAAAATCCGCACCCAATCAATGAGGAGAGGGAGAGAGAGAAGTGTGAAGATGAGTGTGTCCAAATGAGGCTGTCACCTTCTGTTTATATGCAACGTTGAGGATGAATAGACGTGATTGTTGGGCTTCTGAGACTACATAAGTTTGCTGGCCGACCTTGACAATTTGACCATAATCAAAATAAATTCATAACTTCATTTGTACATATCAGGATCAGATGATCTTTAGATTAATCCTACACCTCTCAGAGAGAGGAATCCAAGAAAAATATCAGCTATCATAAATAAGATGACCCATGTGGAGTTTGGCCCTAGTTGCCAATTTTAACAAATAATCAGTGGTGCCTCTAAGTATCAAAGCATCCATTCACTACATTCCATTGTTCTCTTCTCGGTTTTGCCATGTACCTGTTGATAACACCCGTTGCATGTGTAATATTTGGTGTGGTACATATCATTGCATACATCAAACTTCCTACTGCATTAGTATATGGTATGCAAGACATAACTGTTTTCTTCCTCACTAATAGGACAAAAACTTGAAGAAAGCTTAAAATGGGAAGCAAATGGGATATTTATAGGTTTCACATTATTCATTCCGAATTTCACAAGTATTTTCTCAACATACTTTTGTCATGAAAACTTGAGCTTGCCATTTTTTTGTCTCTCTATATTTCAATGCCCAAGATTTGTTTTGTTGTTCCTAAATCCTTCATATCAAATGTCATAGCCGTCTGAGCCTTCAACCTGTTGATCTTGTCCATGCTTTTGCTTGCAACAAGTGTTTCATCAACATATAACACTAAGATAATGAATTATACCATTCAAACTTTTGAAGTAAACACAATGGTCATACTCATTTCTAGTATAATTTTGGCTCATCATGAAGGAATCAAACTTCTTGTACCTTGCTCGGGAAGCTGCTTTAGGATGTACAATGACTTATTGAACTTGCCAATTAACCTTCTCTTGTGATGTTGCACAAAACCTTTTGGCTGTTCCTTGTATATCTCCTCACCCAGATCTCCTTGTAAAAATGTTGTTTTAACATCTAATTGCTTTAACTTAAAATCAAGCAAAGCAACTAGTGCCAACACAATACAAACAGGTACAAGCTTAACAATTGGCAAAAAAATTTCATGAAAATCTATACCTTCCGTCTGAGAGTATCCCTTTGCAATCAATTTGGCTCTATACCTTTCAACATTACCATCAAAGCCTCTCTTCAATTTGTAGACCCACTTACACCCAAAAACCTTTCTATCTTTAGGAAGTTTTACAGGGTCCCAAATTTTGTTTTTATCCAAGGCATCCATCTCCTCTTTCATTGGCACCTTCCATTTGGCATTATTGATATCATCTATTGCTTCCTGATAACAAGAAGGTTCTCCATTGTTAGTAACCAAGGCAATAGATGAAATAAAATCGATATACCTTTTAGGAGGATTTCTCTCCCGTGTAGATCTTCTTGGTGTTGGTTGTGGAATTTCCACATATTCTTGAATATCTTCAACATGTATGACATATTTATCATCAAAAGCTTCTTCTTGCATCCTTATGTCTGCAGATGGTTGAGTCTCCAACTGAATTTGTTGATTTAATGGTACCCATTCTTATTTCATATCAACCTCTACATTCTTTGATTTAGTGAGAGGGGATTCATGAAATATTACATCATTGCTAATGATGATTTTGTGGGTAGTAGGATCCCACATTCTATATCCCTTAGCTACATCATCATGGCCAAAAAAGACATTTCTTTGGTCTGGGGTCTAACTTAGAACGCTAATTTTTAGGAGTAAGAGCATAAATTTCACAAACAAAACTTTTTAAATTTGAATAATTGTGGGGATGACCAGTCCATACCTCTTTAGGGATTTTACAGTCTATCGCAACCGATGGTGATTGATCTACAAGATAACAAATAGTAGTGACTGCTTTTGTCCACAACTCTTGTTGCAAATTGCTATATCTGAGCATGCTCCTTGTTCTTTCTAGAAGAGTCCTATTTATGCATTTTGCTATGCCATTTTGCTAGGGAGTATATCTAGTGGTTTTATGTCTTTTGATCCTAAATTCTTTGCAATATTTTTTGAATTTTAAAGACATGAACTCATCTTTATTATCCATTCTTAAACATTTGATTGTTCTATCAGTTTTTTCTACCATAACTCTAAATTGTTAAAATGTATAAAACACATCAATTTTCTTTTTAAAGACATAGACCCACACTTTTCTAGAGAAATCATCTATCAATGTTACAAAATAGGACAATCATTCAAAAGAAATTGTAGGGGATATTGATTTTTCTACACTAGTACACAGTAGAGCTGATCTTCTAATCTATAATTACTTTCTAATGATTTCCAATTCAATTTATCTTATAACACATATATCATTAAGTAATTACACACAAAAAATATCAACAGTAACGCAACAAAAACAATAGAAATACACAAGATCATAAAGAGACAACCATGCACAATAGAGACAACAAATTTTCCCTAGGAAACCCAAACTTGGGAGAAAACCCAACAACTCTTCTTCTAGGAGAAATTCTTCTTTAGCAAGGTTTACAACAAGATATCTAGAAATCTGTGCCAAAAACCAAATCCAAACTTTAGCCATTTTATCATTTTTTTGCTCCCATGAGTGTCTTCTATAGAACTTCTATAGAAGAGAGACGATCTTTTTTTGTGTGTGTTTAAATGAAGTGTCACATCATGTGCATATATACAAGTCAAATGGGTATGATTACCCGAAGGGACACACTTTTTCATTGTGGGGTTGATTTGTCCCTTTTGAGCCTACATGCAACCCCAAAAAATAAAATTTATTTTATTTTAATTTCCATAATTTTTCTAGGTCGACTTAGGAGGCCTCTTCGCATGCAGGAATACCTCCCAATGCTACACAAAAAATCAACACTCCCTGTTAGCGAGCGAGGTATTCTCCTTGTCTACAACAAATTTTCCTTTAGCTGAAAATTGAAATTTCTCCTTCCTTAAGAAGAGTTTATGAGCTTGTTATATTGATGCATGTCTATAAAATAAGTTAAATAACTCCATCTTGGAGTGGGCAACATAACTCTTCATATATCCAAGGTTGGCTAAAGTCCTTTATGGCTCCTTAGGCAAATGTATCAATCTCCTCTTGTCATGACCTAGCTTAGGCATCCAAATTTTTCTATCTTTTGGAGAGAATTTGTTTTTGGACCATTCACCTTTCTGGTCATGGTCCTTATAACCTAGCTAAGTCCTTCTGGCTTCAAAGGTGAATTACATTTATCTCCTTTGGTTGACATAGCCAAGTCCTTCTGGCTTCCAAGGAGAAGATCTATCCAATCCTATAATTTCCCTATGACATTCACCTGTAGTTGACATAGCCAAGTCCTTCTGCTTTCAAAGATGAATGTATCTATAATAGCCCCTGCCATTGTCTTGGGCCATTCACCTTTCTGGTCAAAGTCCTTTATGACCTAGCCAAAGTCCTTTATGGCTTCAGGAGATGGTCAACCCTAATCTTGCAGAGACATCAATGTTCCCTTTCAATGAGGGAGACATTTAACATCACACTAAGCTCATATTTGAAGTATGCCCTACAATTTGCTCATCTGTAGATATGTACTGCAACTCTCTTGCTCCTCTTTGTATCATGTCTCGGATGAAGTGGCCTGGCCATGCCCTTTTGGCTTTTGAAGCAGGTCTTCCTGTGGTAGTCTTTGTGGCTCCCTTGTTAAAATTGGCAACTAGGGCCAAACTCCATATGGGTTATCTTATTTATGGCAGCTGATATTTTTCTTGGATCTCTCTCATCGAGAGGTGTAGGATTGATCTAAATATCATCCGATTCCGATAAGTATTGATGGAGTTATGAATTTATTTGTGTTATAAGACAATTCATTAAGGTCGGCCAACAACCAAATAAACCCCACATGTGCTCAACGTTTTAGTATAAAAGGAGATGACTTGAGAGTCATTTCACACACACTTCTATCTTGATTTCTCTCCACTTGTCTTGGGTTTTAGTGGAAGAAAAATCTAGGAGTGGAAGCCTTAGACGTTGGAGGAAAAGAAGGCAGCCCTAAGGCAGTCCTAGAAGGCAGCCCTAACACTATCCTAAGGCAGCCTTAACGTAGTCCTAAGAAAGCAGCCCTAGCCGCAGTCCAAGCAAGCATCACAAGAGCTCATCAAAGGAGCTCAAGGAACTCAGGTAAGGGAGAAAGGTAACTATATGGAAGTCGAAGCAAGAAGGCTAGGGCAGCGAGGGAGATAAGGGCTAACCGAGCTGCTGTTAGAGGGTTGAGGAGCCAAGATTGGAGGCCGAGTTGGAGAAGGATGAACACAGGTATGCTTGGGGCAGGGAAAAGGTAAGGGAAGACTGTTTTGAGTGGGCTGTAGGTGACAGTGTGGGACTGTGGTAGGCCGTAGTCCCTACCACCTCAAAACAGGGACAATGTGGAGTGGTTGAGGGCTCAAACATGCCCAAAACAACATTGTGCTAGGGGAGGTGTACTATGAAGGTGTGCTACAATCCTTGAGGGTTGTTTGTGGACTAATAGATAGGTGTGTGAGGTCTGCCACATACCCTAACCAGTCACAATATAAGCAGCAGTGTAGGCAGACTTGGAACAACAGTGTTGAAGGGACAACAATGCTAGTAAATGGGACAGCTGGGCTACATGGTGCTGCTAAGACACATAGGACAACAGGAAGGTATGGCAAGGCTATTGGGACAACAACAAGGTTTAACAAGCTGATAATTGATCAAGGGTTTCCCCACATTGGGGTTTGTCCCTGGCTAGCGCCACATCTTGTGTCCTCTTGTCTTGGATTGTCTTCTGCGATTTATGTTTATGTTCTATCTGCGTTTACTTTAATGCTGATGTGATTGCTAATCTGGAAAAGATATTGAGCTAACTGTGAAAATTGAAATAAATTGCTCTAAGCATAGAACATACCTAAAATTAACATCGTATCAGAGCCGAGGTGAAGACAAAGCCCAAGCAAGAGTGAAAGAGCAATCACGGAAGACAGTTGGGAAAGGACAAAAGGATCAATGGATTCCTCATCCCTCTTCAAATTCACTAAGGGTGAAGTCAAAGCAAAGAACATTATCAGAATGGCGCAGCGGAAGCTTCTGATGGCCCACCTAAAGATCACTTCAATGGGAAGTTTGGATCTAAGGGTGGAAAGAAAGACAGATGCCTTGTTTGTAATAAGTTCGACCATTATGCGAAGGAGTGTCCGAATGGCAGGGACACATCTCTCGATGAAGATAACAATCATTCCAGGGACATCTTCAATGATCGGAGGAATGACAAGTAATGTAGGTCATCAAGGAAACAACCGACTCTTCAAAGAAAGCAAGGAACCCCAGGTATGAAGAATCAAATGTTGTTTCTGATAAGATAAAGAAGCGTTTTCTTGTATTGGCCCTCTCCTTCAGATTCTATGGGAATCTGGCTTATTGGTTGTAGTGCTTCAAGGCACTTCATCGGATAGAAGGGTGATCTCTCTAATTTAGTAGAGATGGAAACAATTGTGGGATTGTACTTGGCGCTGATGCCACCTATCCCGGAAAGGGTGTAGGGAATGTTACCCCTCAATTGAATGATGGTAACTCAATTCATTTACAAGAATCTCTTTATGTACCTGATCGCAAGAAGAACTTGGTGTCCATTTCGGCAATGGAAGTCAAAGGTTTCAGGGTGGCATTCATCGATGGAAAGGTATGTGTTTGAAAATGAAATTTTCAAAGATGCTTTTACTCATGGATTCAGGCTTGGCAATTTGTATCAAGTTGCAGGAAGTCCATTGGGGACCATGTCAGTTGACACATCTCGTCTACTTTATGGGGCCCTACCCGATATGAGTCAAATGGTGATAGGGATGCCTGAATTCAAAAAGAGCATGAAGGTACATGTCTGAGATGTACCGAAAGAAAATCTTACAAGGGGATCATTCCCCTCATGTAGTAGGTCCACAGATTTGGAACAACCCGAGGGTTTTGAGATTCATTATCTAGAATCTCATGTATGCATGTGGAAGAAGGCCCTTTATGGCTTGAAGCAAAACACCCCGGGCTTAATATGAGAGGATTGATAGCTGTCTGATGAAGTTGAGATTCACTAGGAGTGAAGCCGATCCGAACCATTGCTTGAAGGTTGTGGATGATGGACCTCTCATACTGGCACCTTATGAGGATGATCTCTTTTTGATAGGTGCATACCCTCTCAAGTAAGAGGGAGTTGGATTTCGGATTTGGAATGGTAAACTGCAAGCCTGTGACTACCTCGATGGAACTTCAATTTCAGAAGTTATGTGGTAGTGATGCCAGACCAGATTTGGGAAATGCCTCTAAGTTTCATAAAACTCATTCACGTTGATGTTCTTGGGGAGCTTCCGTCTGGACATATGTTTTGTAGTTAGCATGATGAGCTCATATATGGTTGAGCCTCTTTGGATTAGTGCCAAAAATCATTTGAGATATCTTCGGGGCACAATCTCTCATGTATTGAGATACACTGCCGGAAATCTGAAGCTGCATGGTTATTCGAATGATGACTAGGCAGGCAGTGTGGAGGATCTCAAGAGCACTTCTGAGTGCTGATTCTCTTTGGGTTTTGCTCGATATCTTGGATGAGCAGGAAGCAGAAGACGGTTGCTTTGAGCACCGCTGAGACCGAATACATAACTACGAGTATGACCGCGTGTGAAGCTGCCTGGTTGTGGAATCTCTTCAGTGAGCTGTTTGTACACATGATGGATACCACTGTGATCTTCTGTGTCAACCAGGGAGGGATTCGATCATTGAGGAATCCCGTATTGCATGATTGCTCCAGCATATAGACATCATATACTACCTTATCTGGGATATGGTACGTCGATGAGCGAGGAGGCTTCATCACATTGAGACTGATGTACAAGTCGCAGACATTCTTTCAAAGCCCCGAGGAATGGTCAAATTTGTGACTTTCCCAAACGACTTGGAGTTGTTGAGAGACCCTCTTATGAGGAACCTGCATGATGCATGCATTGAGCTCTGGGAGCTCTGGGGGGCTTGGGGTTCTTGGAGCAACAAGCGACCATAGGGCAATTCACCCTCCCCTAATGGTGCTGTGTACAGGGTGAATGGTTCAGCCTTCCCCTGGGATACCCCGTGGCGACTTATGGACTGGATGAGTGGTTCTCCTGTTGAGGCATCCTACCCATGCAGTCTGGGACTCATGGGAAGTACCTCTCATCTGGCCAATGAGCAGGGAAATGGGGTTAGGGATCATAGTAGTACTATCGATGGACGCATTGTTGTATCTATCGTACTCCCTATGCTAGGATGACCTCCATTGCTCTGGGATCAATGAAATTGATCTGGGATCAGTATGAGTGGTTTGAGACACTCTCTTGTGATATTGATCTGGGATCAATAAAACCGACTTCGGGTCAGTAAGAGTGATATGACTCACTCTCTTGGAACTGATCTGGGATCAGTAAGAGTGGTACGACACTCTCTCATATGGAACTGACTTCGGGTCAGTAGAGAATGGTATGAGACATTCTCGATCAATTCTTCTTCTTCATGGTTCAGCAAAGCAGAGCTCAGCAGAGTGGAGCAAAGCAGAGCAGTGCAGGTCATTGATGGCAGAGATAGTACAGTCAGACAGATGGATCAGCGGATGGAGTTCTCGCTAGTTGAGAGGGAGTGTTAAAATTGGCAACTAGGGCCAAAATCCATGTGGGTTATCTTATTTATGGCAGCTAATATTTTTCTTGGATCCCTCTCATCGAGAGGTGTAGGATTGATCTAAATATCATCCGATTCCAATAATTATTCATGGAGTTATGAATTTATTTTTGTTTTAAGACAATTCGTTAAGGTTGGCCAACAACCAAATAAACCCCACATGTGCTCAACGTTTTAGTATAAAAGGAGATGACTTGAGAGTCATTTCACAAACACTTGTATCTTGATTTCTCTCCACTTGTCTTGGGTTTTAGTGGAAGAGAAATCTAGGAGTGGAAGTCCTAGATGTTGGAGGAAAAGAAGGCAGCCCTAACACGGTCCTAGAAGGTAGCCCTAACACTATCCTAAGGCAACCCTAATGCAGTCCTTAGAAAGCAACCCTAACCATAGTCCACGAAAGCATCACAAGAGCTCATCAAAGGAGCCCAAGGAACTTGGCTAAGGGAGAAAGGTAACTATATGGAAGCCGCAACAAGAAGGCTAGGACAACGAGGGAGATAAGGGCTAATTGAGCTGCTGTTAGAGGGTCAAGGAGTTGAGCTTGGAGGTCGAGTTGAAGAAGGATGAACGCAGGTATGTTTGGGGCAACGAAAAGGTAAGAGAAGACTGTTTTGAGTGGGCTATAGGTCATAGTGTGGGATTGTGGTAGGCCGTAGTCCCTACCACCTCAAAACAGGGACAACATGGAGAGTTTGAGGGCTCAAACATGCCCAGAACAACAGCGTGCTAGGGGAGGTGTACTATGAAGGTGTGTTACAATCCTTGAGGGCTGTTTGTGGACTGATAGATATGTGTGTGAGGTTTGCCAGATACCCTAACTAGTCACAATATAAGCAACAGTGTAGGCAAACTTGGAACAATAGTGTTGAAGGGACAACAATGCTAGTAAATGGGACAGTTAGGCTACATGGTGCTGCTAAGACACATGGGGCAACAACAAGGTATGGCAAGGCTATTGGGACAGCAGTAAGGTATAGCAAGTTGTATTGGGACAACAACAAGGTATAGCAAGTTGTGATGGGACAACAACAAGGTATAACAAGCAGTGATGGGACGACAACAAGTTATAGCAAGCTGTGATGGGACAACAACAAAACAATGGGACAACAAGCTAACATGGAATGGCTATGTCACTAATAGTGGGACAACAGTATGCCACATAGGGCAGTAGTGGTTAGCATGGTGCAACAATGGCCCATGGGACAACAGTGCAGCATAAGGTGCAGTAGTATGATGTGTACAACATGGTCATGAGGTCCAACATTGTGATGATGGGTGCAACATGGTGCAGCACGGTGCAGCACAGTGAGGTGCAACATGATGACGAGATGCAGCACAATGATAGGTGAAGGAGTCACCTTGGAGAATTAGTTGAAGCAGCATGTCTTCAACTGATCTCAAGTATCATCTTCTTAGAGATGATCTATGCTCTTATCTAAATAAGTCAAAGTGTTGACTTCTGTTGTAAATGTACTCTCTCTCTCTCTCTCTCTCTCTCTCTCTCTGTTGAACTATTGAAGAACATATAAGAAGAATTGATCAAGGGTTTCCCCACATTGGTGTTTGTTTTTGGCTAGTGCCACATCTCTTGTCCTCTTGTCTTGGCTTGTCTTCTGTGATTTATGTTTATGTTCTATTTGCAGTTTACTTTAATGCTGATGTGATTGCTAATCTAGAAAAGATATTGAGCTAACTATGAAAATTGAAATAAATTGCTCTAAGCATAGAACATACCTAAAATTAACACTCCCTTTGTCATGAAACCAAATCTTCCTGCCACTGCTGCTCTTCCTGTCACTTGAACAAGTCTTTCTGCCACTACTGCTCCCTCTTACATGTGAGCAAGTCCTTCCGCCACTACTGCTCCCTTTGTCATGTAAGCAGGCCCTTCTGCTATTGCTGCTTCCTCTTTCATGTAAGTAGGTCCTTCTGCTATTGTTGCTCCCTCTTACTGGGAGAACCCTCTTGTCACAAGCCTTGCTTTATTCTTCCTGATGCTGTCATTTGCTGCCAGAATCATTGTCTTGGAAGCCTTCATGATGTATTTGCAAACCTCATTCAGGAGGCCATGGAAGAAACAATTATAAGCATGCAAAAAAATACGAAGACAAGAGGCTGACCAAGGAATAAAATAATGATGGCATTCAAGGGAGAAAGATATGTATTACTTATCTTTTGATTAAACTGTTGAGAGTTGTATGAAATTGTTGACTCCATTTTGATCCTTTCCTCCTTGTCGAAATTAATGAAGTTCATCTGCAATCTCATCAAGCTTGGATTCCTTGTCTTCTTCTGAGGTGGATGCTCATCTTTATCCTCAACATCAGTGACTGATGCATGTTGCTTTCCTTCTTCTTGCATAGGAGCCAGGGTTTCTTCACCCATGTACACTTACCATTGATTTCACACACTTTGAACCATCATACTCTACTATGCTAGTAGCACTTGCCCCCAATGCTCAGACTATATAATACATACTATGCTCAAACCGCCACCATCATCAGTCGATCTTAGATCAATATAATCATCCCAAAATAAAATCGTTGTAGGTAAGGGTTGGATCATAGGCTCAGCTCGCGCCAGGATACACTGTTGTATTCAGAGTACACATTGCCAAACTATCACAACATTATTCTACGTAGATCATCAAATTATTATTCCTGCCCAACTCAAACACATACTACACAATGACCCTTGATTTAATACTTTGATAGCTGCTCATAGTTTCACTTAGCTGATTCTCAAAATCACCTTTTAAAACTAAAATTAGCTCAGTTGTCAAAGCCCAAAAATTCTCATTAATAACAGAAATAAGGGAATTCTTCAAAACTCAAAACCTTGGCACTGACAACCAAGTGAAATTGTGCTTGACGTCCAATTTCATGATTTCACAAAACCATGTCTCTACCAAATTTTTTATCGTCCCAACAATGAATCACAACAAATCTCCAATCTAGTTTCCCTGTTCAAGACAATTTTCATTCCTTTTTCCCAATAACATGTATTAATATTATAAACTCCAAAAGTATCCTATACTATAATATGCAATCGTAGGTTTGGATTCTGTCTTTTAGTAGCCAAAACTAATGATCCTTAACTGACCTTCTTTTGCTTAACAGGGACATTTTGAGCTTGATGTCCATGATCCATTTGCCTTGAACTGTGCCAGGTCGTGTGGTATGACTTTCGGACCTTTGCCAATTATGGCCACCAAGTCCTCCACCACTAAGCTGGTTTATACTCATAAGTTCTTAACTTTCGTCAAAATGGCAGTCTATGAAACTTTTGCTACCAAGCCAAACTTCTGCAGAATTTCATGAACGTTTAGAACTGAAAAGATCAGTTACAGAGCTTGACAGTGATGGCAACGGAACAAGTTGGAGAATTTGGCAACCTCAGTATAGACCCTAAATCGACTAGACCATTCTTCGAAACTAGACTTCAATTCTTGTTCATCAACCTTTGCATTTGCAATTGAACCCTTGTAATGTTAACTCCTCGTTCCATCGAAAACACTTCGAACTTAGACTTAGGGTTGATCATATATATAGGCAAGTTTCACATGTCAGCGTGTCAGGGTCAACATAACCAATCTTCACCAAATGAACTTTTGCCAAGACTAGAATTCAACTATTTAATCACTCCAAACATTCGCTTCATCACCATGCATCGATCTTCACATTCCTCGGAGTCACAGGCCAACGTTGACATCAAACTATGAAACCACAAATGAAACTATAACAGTGTGTTGAGAAATGTAACTAGTATTGGTCGTCATAATCGTACTTAAGTCATGATGTAATGTATTTGTCAAAAGAAAGAAAAAGAAAATATATTATAAAAGAAAAATAATTTCTTAGCATGGAATTCATGCTTTAATTATTTTATTTCTAAGCCAAAGCCTCCATTGAAGGCTTCTAGGGTTCATGTCATGTGTTCTAGTCTTTGTCATCATGTAATAGACCCTTCTTGGGCTTTGCATGTCAAGAAAGAAAACTTATTTTTATGTTAATGGGTCATATAATCCTCCTCCGCCAAGTCGGTCTCAAGTCCTTCAAGTTGGCCTCAAAGAGCAGCTTCAAACTACTATATATGCCCTTGCATTCAACCTATTGTGGAGATGATTATCAAGGGAATTCGATTTGTAGCAGAAGAAAAAATGAAGTGCGAAGTACAATCTATCCTATTGAAAGAAGAAAAGAAAGCCAAACAAAAGATATTAGAAGCCTAGCAAAGAATTGGATTTGTCATACTTTGCCACACGTGCGAAGAGATTGAGGAAATTACAGGTTCGAAGGAGCAGACCAAGCTTCAAGATTGCAAAGAGGGCCAAGACCCTTGTTGATTCAATTTTGAAGAGTTGATTGATGTTTTGACTAAAGTTTGACTTGTCATCATGGGAGGTTGACTTGGTGGATGGTGGAAAGTCCTTGTCTTGGTCAAAAGGTCTTGGTTGTCTCATTTGACTTGGTTCTTGAAGAAGAGGAATTTTTGGGCTTTCTCCTCAAAGAGGGGTTTTGCCTTGACTGAGAGCCTACATCTTGTGTCATTGATCTTCATGTTTTGTTTTGGTAGTTGCTTGATGATAAGAAGGCATAAAGAAATTAAAGAAGAGCTAGAAAAAGATAACTAAAAGATCACAAGTAATTATCAAGTTAAGAAAATCTTTCTGCCTTTATGATTTTCCAACACAATGAACTCACCTTTGAAACATAATAATGACTCAAATTGGATATATAATGATGTGCGACCCCCATTATTCAAACTCAGCTACCAGATACAAGTAATCAAATTGCGGTTTTGTGATAACAAACAAGTTTTTCTTTGTTTGCTTCCACCACAAACCTTTCGACCTTGTTCGAAAAAAAAAGACCACATAACTTGCAAAGATAGATTTGTTGCTCACACTCCTTCACACACTGGAGCACAACAAGAATGCCACCAATCGCATTTACAATTGATCACGCACTGGGTAAATTCGATTAGACAAAACCTGGACTAGAACAAGGGTATAAATTTTTCCTTATGTAGAGATATATTCATCGCATCACAATGCTGATATTGTCAATAGATTACTTGATGCTCGTTTGGCGTTTGGTACAAACTATTGATTTTTGTGTAGCTTGGTAGGTACTCCAAGCCCTAGTGTTCAGGGTTTGGAGGGCAAAGCACCACAAGTAGGCTTGTGGGCTTGGAAGCCAAGCACAAGGTTTTGCACCCATCGGGATTTGGGCCAAAACCATGAAGAATTTGAGCATGAGAAAATTTGAGGTGATAGAGTTTGGTGTGCCGATCCCAACGCTTCGAAAATCACCCAAATCAGAGCTCTAGAACTTGAGATATGAATTTTTGAAGTTGACAATTAATTATGGATAGTCAAGTCATGTAGGCTTGGTCCAAGAGACATGTCCCTTCAACAATTTCGTGGAGCCCTTATTTTTGGTATAAATATAAGGTGTGTGAGATCATTATTGATCATCCAACTTATCATAAAATACCTCTGAAATAGGATAGCAGAATCTAAGGCCTGAAAGACAAGTTTGTGGAGGCTTTTGGATTGCTGAAGAGGTGCGGATTTCTTAAGGACATGGGCCACAGATGTCTAAGGTCTTCAGGCAGCCTGTTAGGTGACCTAGAGGACGAGTTTGGGGCTGACTGTGATGCAGATCCCTTGCAGAATCTAAGCTGCATTTCAGAGGTATGTATAAGGGTTTTCTGTGCTGGTTTGAGGTGTTAAAAGTCTGTGTCTGGGCCGCAGGAAAGTGCTGTAGGTACAACACTGTAAGGAGGTAATTTGTAGGGCCGTGAGGCCTTGTGAGAGCCTCCTCACTAAGCCGCAGCCATTGAAGGGAGGCCGCAGCCTGAACCGGGACATTCTCCATTTGTTTGGGGCAGAATCATCTTGCTGTTGTGAGCAGTGAGCTGTAGTGTGTGACATGGAGTAACCTTGTGAACTAATTCAGCGTGAAAGGACATCATAGGTGGCAGCCTAGTGGGAGAAGTTAACACTGGTCTGGAACAAAGGATTAGGGCTGTTTGGATGCCCGAATCAGTCTTCTAGAAGCACAGAAACCAAGGAAAGTGGGCAGCAACAAGGAGAGTTGCAGATGTCCCCTTGGATGATAGTTGGATAGATGTCCTAGGTGAGGACATGATGGAGCCCAGATTTATGCAATAACTCCTCAATTGCAGAGCAAAGGGCAGAAGTGGAAAAGTCTATGGGCAGCCGTGTGTAAGGTTCTCCTAGTTATGAGGATGGCCTAACTAGTTGCAGATGCTACAATGTGGACTTGGTCACTCGTGGATTATTGGAGGGCAACGTGAGAGTGGATCATGTAACAACCCATCAATTTACAGGGAACATTGGAATATTATCAAGCATACGTGTCATGCATATGATAGCTACATATGCATGAACCACATGTATTGCACTAGCATACAAACTGGCTAATATGGAAATTGTCTAAGTTTAGGTTGATAAACCGATTATCGAAATTAATACCTAACTCACCAGAATATTATAAATATATGAAGTAGAACTTGATATAGGTACCACTCTTATATACCTATATAAATATATTCTTTAAATCAAAAACACATATATAATAAAGATACTCAAAAATAAATTAAAATTAAATTAAATTTATTAATAAATTAAAATCATAAAAGTAATTAAATTTATTAAAAATAAATTTATGAATATAAATTAAATTAAAAACATTTTACTTGAAGTATAAGATTAAACAAAAATAGAAATTAAACCTATGAATAAAAAAATTAAATCAAAACCTTATAAATACAAGGCTCTGAATACATTACAAAAGTTGTTTTGAGACCGCCTCTGGAGTGTTGTGGGAGACGGATGACCGAGCTGCTCCTCCACGTGCCGGAAGGTAAAGGAGACATCAGACCTGGGAAAGGAATGGAAGACGATGGAAGGAATGGGATTGACAGCGAGGAGTTTGGGAGATGGTGGGTTTGAGTATATAAGTTAGTTGAAGAGACCATAACAGGGGAGGAAATTTTTACGCAAGAAAAGGAGACACAAAGAGATGACATAAACTTATAGCAAAGCCACAGAGGAAGACATTAAGCTTGATTGTTCTTGGAACTCTGGGCACAGGGGCCAGAAGATCTGACTTCTAGATCTGGGGACTGTATATGTAGACCCCAGATAGGCTGGGAGGTAAAGGTTGGTTGGTAACTGCGGTAGCAGGAACAACAACACCTTCAACTAATTAGCAGTTATTCTCCTGAAATTTTAAATTCTTCTTTATTCCAGTTATTCTCTGACTAACATTTCAAATTAGGGCTTTATATTGTGTAAATTTCTAATTGCACAGTTATGGGTTTTAGAACAAATTCTCTAGTTTAATTGTCGAATTTTTGGTTCTATAGATCAAGTGTGGACGAGATTGGGCATTTATGGTCTGCTGGACGACATCGTGATAGTGTCCAAGTTGGAGCCCGGTGTGCAACACCTTCATGGACAAGATAGTTGCTAGAGTGGTAGTTGATGAGCTCAAGGGTCTGATCAACCAGGAGCAGTCTGTGGAGCCCGAGACTTATGTGTGGAGAACGACTTCTACAACAGATGATGGGTAGTCCTCCTAACCTGTGTTCATTGTGGGGGATGGACATCTTGCAGTGATAGGTGGCAATCCTTTGTGCCATATGTTGGTCTTCATTGGAGCAACGCAGGAAGACCATAGTGGGTTGAAGTCCATAAGTAGCTGAGGAGCAGTAGTGGGTAGATCGAGTGTTGTTCACAAGTGGAGCTGTGAACAACTTGACAAGAGTCTCAATGTGTTGTGACCTTGATGGACTAAGGCACAACTAGAGAGTAGATTGACAATTGAAATTCAGTGGCCAGATGGACTTGGAGCATTGATAGAGGTAGGAGCTGCAGATCGGGAGCCGAAGGATTGGGTAGGTACAAGGTACGATTGAGAGGACCTGAGAGAGTCGACTTCATCAGCCAGATGGTTAGAGTATCTTGTTAAGGGCAGATTGGTTGTCGATGTACTGACACCAGACCCTAGTTTTGTATCTTGTACTAGTGGATGTATGAGGGCCATTATCCCTGGTACTGGAGCCCTAGACTGTTGTATTATATCAGTTGGATTAATATAACGAAGTTGGGTTAAAAATTGTAAAAAGTTGTCTATATTCTGTGCATGTGTGATTTACTGATGTTTATATTCCGCTGTGCAAAGTAGTATTGTTGAGGTTCTTGGTTTGGTAGCATCAGAGATTTTAAGATTCTATCCTAGACCCAAGACCGTGGAAATTTAACACAAACTTCAAAGCACATTCTCGATTGATCTCAGCATGACTACGACCCTCATCGGCCAACTGCAACCTAACCTCGACCCTATCCAAGAAGTCTTAGCCTACCTTTCTATCTGTTGACTAAAAATTGAGGGTTGATAGACCCTTGGAACCACCTCAAAGTAACTTCTATAGACATTTACCTACAAGGTTCAAATCTTTGTTTATGTCAGTCAATACAAAATTCGGAGGTTGTCACCAGGATGGATCAATAAAATGAAAAAGCAGCGATGCATACAATTGTCCCTATGGAGACAACCAAAACAAAAAAACCTGAGGTGATTTGAGAGGAGGAATTTTCTACAGAGCAAAACAGAGGACAAAGTATAGGCAAATCCAGATATCTTTTTGCATTCGTAAAAGAAGAGCGGGCAACAATAACAATGCATGACTTTTTCTTCTCAATTTGAACAAGCAAATCATAGAACTCAGTCATTCTTCAGATAAACTTACATAGGTCTCTTCCTTGCTGTAACCCAAACATCATCATACTTGTCTCCTCAATCGCTGTGCTTATCAATAAGGCTTTGATACCATGTTGATTTTTCTACACTAGTACACAGTAGAAACTGATCTTCTGATTTGATAATTACTTTCCAATGATTTCAAATTCAATTTAACTTATATCACATATATCATTAAGTAATTACACAAAAAAATCTCAACAATAATGTAGCGAAAACAATAGAAATAAACAAGATCATAAAGAGACAACCATGCACAATAGAGATAACAAATTTTTCCTGGGAACCCAAACTTGAGAGAAAACCCAACAACTCTTCTTCGCGGAGAAATTCTTCTTCAACAAGGTTTACAATAAGATATCTAGAAATTTGTGCCAAAAAACAAGTCCAAACTTTAGCCATTTCATCCTTTTCTACTCCCACAAGTGTCTTCTATAGAAGAGAGATGATCATTGTTTTTGTGTTGAAATGAAGTGTCACATCATGTGTATATATACAAGTCGAATGGGTACAATTACCCCAAGGGACACATCATTTCATGGTGGGGCTGACTTTGTTATAGACATTTTTGGGCACTGCAACCCCAATCATAAATGTCCATAAACTGAGGGCTCCTAAGTCCCTAAAAGCGTTGCTTCACTACCTAAAGGAACAAGGTTAGTTGATTACATCATCTCCCAGAAGTTCTCCACTAAAAACTGCTCAGAAATGGTCAAAACTGGACCATACTGAATACCCAGTGCAGAGGGTGTGATACATATCACCTTCCCAGTGTAAAGGGTGCGATGCATACTGAATGGCCCCTCTGTAGGGTGCGATGGACGAGAATGGACAAATGGCAGAGACAGTTTGCGAGGTGGAAGATCATGGAATCTTCTAGAAGCTTCCCCTCTGACACTTGCCTCTTTGTTTTCGACCAGGGATGAGTAAGAGATCATCAGTCTCCAAGTGGAATCAAGAACTATCAGAGAGAGGAC
>APFE031587161.1:119411-141705 GCA_000404065.3 Pinus taeda | reverse complement strand
TTGGGTGATCTAAGCTTTACTTGAGGTGAAGAAGGGCTTTCTTGCTGGAGGATGACGCTGGGTCAGAACATATGGTTGTAATCCTCCTGCTTTTCTTGATATTAATAAAGCTATTCAAGTTTTCCTCTATATTCTTGTATGTTTGATTATATATGCATTTGTATGGTTAACACATATCTGGTCCTGTGTTATTTATGAATATAGATCTCTGTTCTTCGATAGTAGTATGTTGCTTTGATTCCACAGGTGCTCTTTGAAGCTGGGCAGATGAAGAAGAAGCGGCAAAGACCTATCAGGAAGGAGAGGAATCAAACAAGGAAACCAAGCACAAGACTAAGGTTGGTGTCCTTTGTTCCACTCTTATCTATTTCATAAAGGAAAACGAAAGTAGACTTTACTTGTTTGTTTCTAAGATAGCTACCAGTCTTAGTGGGAATAGTAGCTCCGAGTGGAAACTATTCCCGGTAATAGACTTGTCCCTTTTGCACCTACATGAAACCCCAAAAATAAAATTGATTTTATTTTAATTTCCATAGTTTTCCTAGGCCGACTTAGGAGGCCTCTTGGAATGTGGGAATACCTCCAGATGCTACACAAAAAACCAACAAGGGATGGCCCCCAAATGTTGGAATGTATATAATCAAGAATACCTTTACTAATATGAGTGCCTACTTTAAGCTTCTGTCTACACTGCTTTCCAAATATATAACGTTTGTAGAAATTCAAATTTAGAGATTTTAAATTTTGAAGTAATTTGTGGTTTACCAGTAATTGAAGTCCTTTCTTGCTTATATGACCCAATCACTTATTCCATAAATAAGTAGATTCATTCACCTCCTCAGGTATCACCATTGCTTCATTTATTTGTGTATTTCCATCCAACTTGTAAAGGTTGCTTGTCTTTGTAGCCTTCATAACCACCAAAGCACCCTTGGACACCTTTATTGCTCCACCTTGACCTGTAAACTCTTGACCTCTAGAATCCAGAGCTCCCAATGAAATTAAATTCTTCTTTAGTTCATGCACATGTCTAACACTTTTAATGTCCTTATAATACCATCAAACATTTTAATTTTGATACTTCCAACACCAACAATCTAACAAGAATTATCATTCCCCATATGAACAATTCCACCATCAACAATTTAATATGAAGAAAACCAACTTCTATGTGGACACATGTGATGAGAAACACCATAATCTAACAACCATTCTTCATAGTATTGAGGAACATTACAAGTAGACAAACCTTTATCAATCATACCTGGACTTGAGTCAATTAGATTTGCCTCCTATTTGGAGTCTTCTTTGGATTCCTGTCTCCTCCAACAATCCTTCTTGAGATGCCTTGATTTGTTATAGTACTTGTTACCCACCAAAGTGGGTGACCCTAGGAGAAACTTTTCTCCTATTCATCTTTTCCAACCAGCAGTCAGTAGCCCCTGAGAGCCACCTTGTAGCCAATGTGATGTGCCATTCATATCTCTGCCACCGACATTAATCATATGTCTCCTTGCTCATTTGCCAAGAGCACATGTTGGAAGGTGGGCTTCTAATCAAAAGGTACTTTATTCATTTTGCAATCAGGTGCTTATGCTTGTTTGTATTTGGGTATTTTGACATGGATTATGGGGTAAGTTGGAAGAAAGAAGGGTCATGGTTGTAGTCTTGTTCCCTCACCTTAAATGGGGCGTTAATTTTCAATCCTAGTTTAGTGGGACCTCCCCTAATGGTTCATGGGTTTAGGAAGGGGCACCACTTGAGAAGCCATGATTGAGATAACGTAGCCCCATCTATTTCTATTTCATACTTACCACTTTCCATCTTACATTATGAGCCCCTATTCCACCTCTCTTCTTTGGGTTCAACTGACTATTGGTTCTCTGAGATTTGGCACCCACACATCTTCATACCTAGGGAGGGCTTGGAAATGCACCCTGGGAGGTTGGTGCAACTAAAAGAAATGCAAAAAGCATATGATGGTCACAAGAAAAACAAAAGAAAAATCAAAATGCTAAAAATGGGCGAGACTTACAAATTAGCACATGGGGAAACGCTAAGCATGACCTCTCTCATATGGCTATCGTTCGGTTCCTAGGTCAATGTTGCCCTATCTCATAGAAGACAAGGAACCCTCGCATGTCCCAACCCCTGATGGGTGATGAACTGCCCCATCCATAAGGGGGTAATAACTGCCATACATCATACAAAGCAAGCTCCTATTCCTTGAGTTGCGAGCAATAATACAAAGAAGAATCAAGAAAAATTAAAGGAATTATAGAGGGGTGGAAAACAAAGACTGAGGTAACTCATGCATCCACGATTGCTCCCTCCTCACATCTATGCACCTATGAGGTGTTCCATCATAGCCAGTGCCTTTGACCATAGCACTTGGCCATGAAGTCCTGTACCCTCTGTTCCATCATTATAACATGGCACCTATTGATTGAAGGGTGGACTAGGGACATGTCTCTTCCCCTTGGGAGTTGAGAACGCCTAATGTGGTCATCTATTAACCACTTCTACCTAGGAGGTAACACCATTACATGTGTAAGGCCCCAATTTTGGAAGAGAAGCCCTATATGAAGTGTTAATTTGCCCATTTCTTTCAAGCTTGGTTCACTTAGATGCGATAATGATTAATGTACCTGATGGTGAAAGTTGTAGCATTGGATATTGTGTGTGATTAGTGGGTGGATCCATCTATAGGTCTGGGCAACTTAACTGGGGTCCAGGTCCTCCAGAAGGACATATTGACACCCATAGGTGATGTGTTGAGGGCCATCAGACTCTGGATAATTGTAGAGAATCATTCATAGCCCTGGGCACCTTCAACACCCACAACGCTCATGCATTTTGCTTTATTATTCATGGGATGATCCACTTGGACTGGCATGCCCCAAATAGCTTAACAGTGATCACATGGTTTGACAGTTGATTTAGGGCCCAAATGAGGTTTCTCATGCCTTGAGACACAGGAGGGCTAGCACCATATTCAATGCCCTCAACGTTGGAGTAGAATCAATTTTATTCACCACTTGGAGACCCATGAGACCAATTTTGTGCCCCAAACCCACATTTGAGGCCTATAGGATGATTTTTAGAGACATCTAGGGGCCAACCCCTAAATTATGATTTTAGAGGCCCTCTACACTTGTCGTGGCACTTTAGGAGCTCAACGCTTGCCCTAAGCAAGCCTTCGCTAGGATGGTGTCATCACTATGACTTGCACATGTGGAGATAAACCATATTTCACAAAGGTTACTAGGTCAGCTTGTGACCTAGACATGTTTTGCACATTATTTTATCATTTTGTAGGGGCTTGTAGGCCAATAGGGCATTCAAATGTCTTATATAAATTGAGAATTTGTCATTTGAATCAAATCATCATCACACATTGGAAATTCAACCTCCTTAGAGGAACTCACACTTTCTTTCTTGTGGCTTTTTGGAGATCTTTGGATGCATTTTGATATTTGGAGCTGATCTTGGATATTATTTGGTCTAATGGATGGAATCTTGCATGTTATCTTGTAAGTGTACTTTACTGTTGAATATCTATCTTTGAATGTCTAATGTATGGAGTTATTGATTCTAGGTTATGCTAAATTGTGCCCTAATTTGTTGAAGATCAAATGTTGAATGCTATCTAGATGAATATTGCATGCATTACTCATATATCACATGTGATGAATTGTCCTAGTGGTGAACTCCTAGTAGCTCTCCCATAAAACTCCTTTTTTCCATTGAGTGGGTAAATGCTTGAAATTTGATTGCTAGGTCATCAAATTTTGTCTCCCTTAGGAACAATTTTGGCTAATCTTTATCATCCTGGACTCCATATTCCCAAGGGACAAGGCACTAGTCCGAATAGTTGGTGATCATTCTCAAAGTTTATCCATATTTTCTTTCTCTCTATTCAACCCTTTCAAGGCTAGGTTCGGGAACTAGGGGATGGTGTGAATCCCTAGGCAAGTGGAATTTTGGTGGTTGGAGAGCCTAAACATCAAGAGGATAGTATTTGCCACAAAATCTATCCTTTTGGTGGGCATCCACTTCAATTTCATCCATAAATTTTCTTGCCCTAGTTGCTTGCTCACGAGGGAAACACTAGTTCTCCTTCCTTCAACTTAAGAGCTTCCTTGAAGATTTAATGAGCCTTGGCTTAGCTAATATTCATTATAAGGAACCTTTTCTCCTAGCCTTGATCTCTAGTTGCTCCAACACTAGTCAAACTTATCAAGCCCTAGGTCTTGTGCCCTTATTTCTAGGTCTTATCATAGAAAGTGAATTGCTTCCTTGTGAAGCCTTGAGCCTAAATTGTGTCTTCTTGAAGAGCTCCTTGTGAGATCATTTCACACATGAACCCTAGAATACTTATTATAAGTGATCTCTTTCCTACCGAGACTCCTCCCATAAGTAAAAGTGCGTAAAGAGTAGGGGGTTTTGGTCATGGTGACAGTGGGCCATTACCCATTTGTTGCTTCTTGGTCTAGCTTATGCTTTCTTGGGTTTCCCTCGCCAAGGCCTGCTAGATTTTGCAACAAATTTTTTGGCGTAGTTGCCGGGGAATGAAGTGTGTGTTTCATCCCTAATGGCAATATAACTCCTTATTTGGTGAATCCTTTGGAAGAATAGAGCCCTTGTTCTTCATTGAACTTCAAAATTCCAATGCTTGTAGGGTGAAGCAAGCATTCCTTGAAGGCAATATTTGAATTCACCATGGCGACTGTCATGTCATTAATATATAAGACTCAATGGTTCTACAGAAACTTCATGAATGGTTCCCTGTTTTGGATATCACATGGATCCCATGATACCGAAATGGTCTGGATAGGAATCTTGTGCAAAATATGGCACAATTTGATGGTGACTATTTTCTGTAGGTGATCACATAACAAAACGCATCAAGCATTCTTCAGAGGTAAGTGTGGCTCATCTGTACACCCTCATCGAGTTATTTATTATCTCTATCCGGTATGAACACCGGGGCTGGCTTGATTCATGTGGGCCTAAAAGCATTCCATCTTTCATTGTGTTGATCAACAAATTCCTGAAGAATAAAGGGCCAAAGAATAAAACTAATGAGGATGTTTGTCAAAGCTTGGAGGCAACTCTCCAAAGGGAGGGCCTCATCAATCAAGATGAGGAGGTTGAAGAAGACCTTGATAATTTTATTGAAGAGCAGGAAGGAGTGTCTTCCCTAGATCACCAAGATGAAAAGATTGATGAAGATAATTTTGAGAACATGCATGGTGGGGAAGATGAGTTTGTGTAAAGTGAAGTTGAGGCTAAGGATGTTATTTCTAATGATGTACTCTTTGAGGACCTTGGAGAAGGTGATCACATTAATCCCTTGGAGGTTGATATTGGAGATTACTTGCATATCAAAGAAGGGAAATGGGAGATCACTGGTCATCACTTTGACAAAGACCCTATCTACAATACCGATGATGATGCTAATGGGGACCTTGTCCTACCTTGCCTTCCTTATGATTGGCCCAATATTTTTGAGTCATTTTTAGACCCCCTTGCTGTCATGTTCCAACGTGAGGGTATTGAAAATGATGTGCCTATAATGGTTGCCCCTTTTCAATATGATCCCTGTAGTGAGCAACCTAGTCATTATGGCCCTCCATGCCAGCCATCTCTTTCTCCCTATCTTGCCCAACATAAAGATGTTGAAATTGTAACTAGTGTCAGTCCTCATAATGCAATATAATTCTATCATTGATGTATTTATCATATTCATTGTTATTATTATTATTTTTGGTCAAAGCATGTTGTTCATCCTTATAGAGTCAAAAAGAGTAAAAAGGAATTTACTATGAGTCAAAGAAAAATGTATTTGAGTCATGTCCCATTTGGACATTTGTCAGAAAAGAAAAATTGATTTTTGTGTTGAGTCATAAGTCCACCTAATGTACAAGTCAACCCTCCTTAGAGCAAGTTAGTCCAGTCCTCCAAGAGCTACCTATTCGACCCTCCTGGATAGCTATATATAAGAGGCAGTTTGAGTCATTTGGGAGATCATCCAATCACACAACAAGAAGTACATCTGAACCATGCGAAGGAGAACAAGGAGCAAAAAATCAAAGGATAGAGAAAGTCAAGCTAAAGACAAGAAGAATATTCCTTTTGTTGATCGAATTTCTGATCAGGACAAAATTTTCTGAATAGGCCAAATTTTTCTGTTTTACTGCAGGCCCAAAATTTCAGGAAGACCTATGTTGACTTTGACTTTGGAGGTGACTTGGAGGAGGGCTGAACTTAGAATTTTGGTGGCAGTTTTGGGTCTTGGTCTTGGATATCTCATTTTGATCTAATTCTATAAGAGAAGGATTGCTGGGTTTTCCCCCTTGTGGGGTTTTGCCCTGGCTTGTACCCTAATTGTGGTGCCTCTTGTCTCTTTATTTTCTTGGAAGATTGAACATTTGTATAATTGCTTGATGAAGAAGACATAACAAACAATAAGAAGAAATCTAACATTAACAAGTAATTATCAAGTTAAGAGAAATCAAGCCTAATCCACCCTATGCTTAGTTTCTTAACATGGTTTCAGAGCTATGGTAAAGACATGAGCACTATTGAGGCAACCCTAAATAAGGATAACTCTGAAGTTCTAGTATGCAAGAAGGTCTAAGAAGCCAAGATCTATGATCTATATTTTCTTATTCAATCAATATTAGAAGGACGAATCCCTGAAATTATTTTTTCTCTGAAGAATTTAAGCAAAGTCTTGGAACTAATCATCTCTACTCTGCAAAGGTTTAATGGTCTGTAGTTAATACAAAAATTGAGGCACAAAGTTCTCTATGACATGCAAATATCTGAAGGTTCTATGGTAACATTTCTCTATGACATCCAAGCTTACTGTAGCATCACACCTCTGAAATTCAAGACATCTATGATGACATCGAACTATACAAGGCATCTGAAATTTTCTGAGCAGTCAAATGATGAATTTCTCTATGGAAAAGAATAAAATCCGAATCATCTGTTTCTTTGTGAAAGGCCGAGATTACAACTCTATGGTGTGAAGTTTTGCGAAATCTACAAATCTGAAGATTATTTCTCTATGAAAATTACAAATATATCTAAGTTTGTAAAAGAACTAGAAAAGGAATATAGTATTGCCCCTTACTTAAGATCCTTGTTGATGTAGTAAGGTTCTATATAAGGATCACTGTATTAAGAAGACATTCATCTTTTCTCAAGAAGAGCTCGTGTATGCAATGTATGAATTATCCATCTTTGAAATCTACAAAATACACAAGCAAGATAGGAAGGTTGAAACGAAGACCGAAGTACAGTCCTAGTCTCAGTAATTCAAATTTCTCCATGGTACTATAACTCTGTGACATCCGACATAACTGTGGCACTACATATCTGAGGTATTCAAGCTATTTGTGACATGATATATCCAAGGCATCTAAACTACAATTTTATGCA
Source organism: Pinus taeda (assembly GCA_000404065.3). NCBI lineage: Eukaryota > Viridiplantae > Streptophyta > Pinopsida > Pinales > Pinaceae > Pinus > Pinus taeda. Next base: position 134,253 of record APFE031587161.1, on the reverse strand, counting down.
AGCTCATGTGGTTATATTTCTTCTATAAATATGTGAATTTATGAGACACCTCATTTCAATGGAATATGACATCTTATAGTCAGAACAATCTTGTGGACAAGCATGAGGAAGAGTACTTGCATTTAAAAGCTGAACTGTGGAGAATAACAAGAATGTACTTGCGTTTAAAATCTGAACTGTGGAGAATAACAAGAATTTCGCTTCAGACAAATGATGATGGTTAATTGACAATTTGCAAAGTTTGCATGACATAAGACATCCAAGTTCTCTTTGTGGCACAAGTTTGTGAAATAGCCTTGATATCCTTCCTATACATAAAAGAAAGACAAATTACATCAATGAAGTCGACCTGTCTATGAAGTCTGAAAAGAGTTTGAAGTTTATGTAGAGATTGAGCATCCTCTATAGACTATGTTTGTGCAAACTTTGTGAGCCAAGACAAGGACATTGCAAGCAAAAATATTTGTGGTTCAATGACTAAAAGTCTAAGGTATTCCTGTTGGAGGAAGGCGTTGAAGAAAAGACAATTTAGCTTTACTGCAAAGGATCGGATCCCTGTGACAGAAATACTGAAAGGTTGGACAGGTAAGGTTGAAAGAGGTAAGTATAATTTTTTATTTTGCAACCAGTGACTCGTGATATTAAGTTTCTAAGGCATGATCAAGCTAATGATATTATGATTCTTTGAAAGATAGTGACCTATTATAAAGGAGTTTATATAGATATATTAGAGATCATTGATATAGCATTTGAAGTTTCTCCTTGCATATGAAGACTAGGTTTTTGTGATCAATGAATGAAATGAACTCCATCTCATAGAAGGCTTGTTAATAACATCTCTAGGTTTTTGCAACTAACTCATTAGTATGCTTGTAGAATTTGCAATTCTTAAATGGCAGATGTTGAAGACTTTGGAGAATCTAGGGTTTGTAAACCCTATTAAAGGTTTGAATTAGAAAACCCTAGGAACAAAATCCTAACTAATCATTTCTACTGTAAGAAGAAGATTTAACTCTTGAAGATGATAGAAATGACATCATGCTAATGTGAGGACAAGGTTGGCGAACAGGTCCAAGATTAAGAGGGCACTGACCTTCCACAAAAAGATAAGTACTTTACATCTCCTTTCTTTGATTACTACATGTTTACCCTGCCGCCTACACCTACATACTGTTAGTGAGAAAAGCCTTTAACCCCACAAGGTGTGGTTGGTGGCATGGAACCAAAAGAAGGGGCTGTCACCTATTCCCAACTCTCTCCGTTTAAGCTATCTCCTAGGCTAGCTATGGAGGGTGGTCCCTAAAAGAAAACTAAGTTAAAGATATGAGGTTTTTAGGAGAATGTTAAAGTGAAGTGGATTACTTTCTTAAGATTATAAGCAAATATGATGTGAGCAATATAAAATGAAATAACCATTAACAACCATCAACACATGAGATAAGCATAAGCATATGAAAGACCAGTGCCTTATAGTGTATTGCTAAAAAATGAAAGATATTTGCTTAGCATAAATGAAATGCTTTCAAATTAAGGACAAGTAATCTTGAAAGTGAAACAAGAAAATGTAAGCACAATGAAATAATCAATACAAGATATAAGGATGCCTTCAAATATATATGATCAATTTCTAAATCAAAGCATACAAGGATATCTTGCAAAAAGAAAACAATTAGTATTCTACTTGCAAAATATAGATGAAATAATGCTTGCCAAAACAAAGTATTCAATTCAACAATGACAAGTAAAATGACCAATTGCAAGTAAAACCATGAGATGTATTAGAATGAAATGCACCTATACTAGATTTGAATGCAATTATCTTGGTTAATTTTTAATCTAAAATGCCTAATCTAGGTGAGAAGTCCTCCTCTTGAGCTCTTACCAAAGGGTAAAAATTGGGGTGACTATAAGAAAGAGGGTGTGAGGGCACAAATGTGTCATTAACGATACCCGTCCCCCGAGTCTTTTGAGCCAGCGTGTGATTTTGTTCCTACAAGGGGACAAACCACCTTTGTAACTGCAGGGTTACAACACTTTTACCTTACTTCGTACCAAATGGAAGAACTTTCCAAGAAAGTCTTTTTTCCCTATGATTTCTATCAACCAAGCATATGCTTGGAGGTTGATTTTAAATGTGCAACTAAGTTAAGATGCCTACTATGACATGCAAGTAAGTTTGCAAAAGTTAAATAAATGATGCAGATGCTTTAAGCACAAGATTGCATAAACATGTGAGATTGCGAAAGGTATTTATTTTCCTTTATGATAAATTTGTGATAAACCCAAAGCAAATGAGAAATTGACTTGCATGTAAAGTAAATGGCAATGCTTGTGAAAACTAAACTAAAGATTGTACTCAATTTGCTTTGCAAAAGAAAGAAAGAAACTTCAACTTGAGAGATTTGCTTGACATAAAGTAAATGTTTGCTTTGTAAAGTGAAATTGCCCAAATACAAGGTGCATCAAAACTTAAGTTGTGAATTTGTTGCAAAGTAATGAAGCATAAGTGGACTTTAGACAATTCTCAATCTAAATATATCAAGTTAAAGAGATTGCTTGCATGAAAATAAATTTCTATGAAATAAAGTGTAACTTGTGACTTGTAGAAATTGATGTAAGCAAATAGTAGTGACTTTAGCAAAGTAAATGAGATTGTATGATTGTGTTAATTAGCAAATTAGAACATGCATGTAAGAGAAATGAAATACAAGAATCAACAAGTCAACCACAAGTCCTCTCCCAAAATGGAGAGATGGGGATGCCAATGGGTACAACCCACGCTCCAAAAAATATTTTTTTTTATTAATTTACATGATACAAGAGATCATGAAGCCTCCTCCAAACTCATGGAAAATCTTTTACAATGAAGCCTTTAAGCTATAGACATTTCCTTGATAAGTTATTTCTGCAATTGAGGCCAAAGAAAAATTCAATTTTTTACAAGAAGAGAAGAGAGGCTAAGCCTTTTAATGCTCACGACCAAGAGAGAGAAAATCGATCTTGATTTGAGAGTCCAAGGTCCTGCACACACTTGTTAATAGTTTCAAAGACAAATCCCGCAAGCTGTCATAAGACACAAGTTAGAGAAGGCTGCAAAACAAATCAAGTATTAGCTCAATAAAATTGTAAAGAATGTGTACAATATAATCTACAAAGGCTAAGCCAAAAAGTATGAGTAAACTTTCATCTTTTGCCTAGCGATGATTTAGCTCTAAAATAACAAGATATTAGCAAATGAAGCACAATATTTGAGAAATAAATATTGAATTATGAAGCTAGAGATAGGAGCCCAAAACTCAAAATAAATCCCTGCAAGACAAATCCGAATGATAAGACTATGACAATTGACAAATGCGGGTTTCCCTTGAGTACTTTCAAGAGTGGGTTGGTTCGCCCGAGAACTTCCCCTCCTGCTTGAAGCTTGATCAAAGGAAGATTTTCTATACAACTTCACATGAACAAATTAGATCCACATGGGCTTAATCAAATGCAATGACGAGAAAATTCTAGAGATATATTTGACATCTACTAAAACATTTCTTTATCTAGAGCAAGTAAATAATCTTTATGTTAATACGAGATAGTTGCATATCAACATGACTTAAAAAAAGCACCATGGAAATAATAACATAATGAGGCAAGTAGAAATATAAGAGTAAGAATATCAAGAAATTACCATACACAAGGAGAAGAACACCTCAAATGTAACCCCAAAGTCTTTTATATTAATTTGCAAAGACAATCCAGTAGAGTATCCTTAAGCACAATAGCTCGTATTCCAGATTATCTAGTAAGAGAACAAAGCTCTTATTATATAGAAGCTTGGGAGCCAATCCCAAGGCAAATGGTGACAATCCCAAAGAAAATGGGTGACAATCCCAAAGCACCTTCATGCAAATTCGAATTTCTCAAGTGGCATCTCTCAAGCAAAATCAAATTCCATGATGAAATGACAAGTGTATATGGGTGGGAACCAATGTGGGGACAATTTCCCACAAAAACCTCCACCAAATATTCTCCCAAATCCTCCCAAATGTGCATTAATTCCACAAATTCGAATTTCCCAGTAAAAAACTACTGCATTTATGTCAAGAAATTTGATTTCCTTGAGCACATGTCCTTTCCTTGATTTTAGGAGTCCACATCACCTTGGGACTTCACTTTAACTATTCCATGATTTTCCACCTCATTTCCACATCATTTAACATGTGTGGATATTTATTTTTCTCCATTTATTTAATCGTTGGCTTAATTTATTGCCACTTTTTCTACTAAACTTAAGAAAAGTGGGTTTTAAGGGTCTTGAACACATTTTTGACCCCTCAAAGTGCGTCTTAGTAGAAAGTTGAGGGTGAGAGGTACAACTTTTATTATTCATACTCCATACAACTTCTCTAGACATCACTTGTTACATTTAAGATACAAATTTTATTTCAGTTTCTGCCTGCGAGAAATTAAAAAATTAAAAAATGACCCCCTAGACTTAACCAAATTCCACGATTTTTTTGTGTGATCTAGTATAGTAATATACATTGACTTTAGACACTAGGACTCACCCAAGGCCTCACTATCAAGTCGTACTCTGGATTTGGGGTATATTTGGAGGAAAAAATTCAATTAATTATTAAGTCCTGGTAGGGAGATGATAATTAACCAAGTGAAAATAACCTCCCAGAGTAATACTCACTTGATGACAAGGTCCCAAGCTACCTAGGCCTGTTACATGACTCCAAACTCATCTTACTAGCATCACTTATTACATTTCCCCTTAGGGGTGTGGAATCTGGGTACAACAGAAAATGATAAGAAAAAGAAGTAGAGTTGAAAAACTCTGGTAATATGATGATGGCTGATGGTAGAAACATCCTTTGGTACATCCTTGGGCATGGAGTCTTTGAAAAAATCTTAAAGTGCCACTACACTGGTCAACACTATAGTTTGTATTTTGTTTATGCACTTTGCTCTTTTTTCTTTCATAGTCTTCTAATAAAGTTTGCAGGTCAAAACAAGAACTATCTAAGCTTTATTAACAGATGGAAGAATTGGATGAATGTAGCAAAGCACACAATTTTTTTTGAATCTTAATAGACGTAAATGAAGAAGGTGTTGGAAAATCAATGCAAATAGATTAGGGTTTATTCTCCTTACTTGATAATTACTTGTGAGTTATGTTGGCTTCTTTTACTTCTTTGTTATCTTATCTTTCATCAAGCAATTACCATATCATGTGTGTATGAAGATCACAAAACAAGAGACACAAGATGTAGGCACTATGCCAGGGAAAAACCCCCCTCGAGGGGAAAAACCAGTCAAAAATTATCTTCCTTTCAATGGTATTCTTTGAGACTCTTCACCCTAGACAAAGGTCAAACCTTCCCTCCACACCAGGTCAGCCTCCCAGATCTTTGACCTTTTTCTAGCAGCACTTCCTTCCCAGCAACTTCGACTATGCAGTAGCTTCTGGCATCATGCAGCAACAAAACTTTGGAAGATTTCGATCTCCCAAACTAGGGCACGAAACAGAGAGAGAGAGGCTCCAAATTTTCGATTTTCTTCTTCTCCTTAGACTTGACCCAACTCGCACTTCCCTTTTCTTCTTTAGACCTACTTCACACTTCTCCAACTTCCTTAGAGATATCGAACTAGCTTGAGATGATATGCTTCAAATGAATTCGACTAGCTTCTATTTATAGGCTTCAAGGGAGGTCGAATTGGTGTCCGTAGGCCGACTTCATGTGGAGGATACATAAATTATATTTGACTCAATACTAAAGCTTTTTACATGATTCAAAAGCCCAAGAAGGGTTTTTTTGAATGTACAATGACTCTATAAACTCAATATTAATCATAGGAGTCCAGAATGGGGATTTTAACTAATATAATGATGACCTAAGTATGAAACCCATGCTTTAATATGTCATTGATACAATAATAAAAAAATCTTTTCTTTATTCTTTTGACACGTACATTTCATGATGACTCAAATACATTAATGAAGACCGAACCTAGTTACATTTTCCAACACTCCCTTTTAATTAGGGAGGTATTCATAATATACAATTATAGCGGAAGATCTCAAACTATATGAACAATGAAGAACTTTAGGCACCACAATGGCATGGACTAGATTCCTGACCAGGGCAATCTATCCATTGGTCTCTCACTGATTTAGGCACCGCAATGCCACAAACTAGATTCCTGACCAGGGCAATCTATCCAAGTGGGAATAAGGTGGACTCAAGCTTTTAGCCTCTCTAGGTACCATCAGGCTTACTTGCTAACCACCAACCCAGGGACCTAGGTGCGCATCCATGGTCAGAGCTCTACGACCCATGCCACCTTCCCTACTTTGGGACATAGACATCAACACAAAGTGTCAGCCAGATGTCCTCCCAGGCAATGCTTCACTCACAAAGCCTCAACAAATCTCTTCCAATTTCTTATCATCAATACAATCAACAATATCTATTGAACCAAGCAAGTTCTTTAGATATTCAAACTTTTTATTAGGAAGAGCCTTTATTAGTATGTCTGCTACCTGTTCATCTGTCGAGACATACTCCAACTTCACGATCCCACCCTGCACCAAGTTCCTAATAAAGTGGAACTTATTGTTGATATGTTTTGTTCTAGCATGAAACACGGGATCTCCAGACATCTTGATACAACTTTGATTGTCACAATTAATCACAGTAAGACCCAGAGACCGTTGAGGCAAATTAATTACCTATCATTTAATTGTCAACCCAGGGGTTTCGTAAAACTTGCGAAGCGTGCGCGCACCGTATATGCTAGAAATTGACTTTCAATTTAAGTCAATCTAACTACGAAACCAAATAATGATAAACCAAATTCACCTATTCTAATTCAACAATCAACTCAAAAGAAATTAATAATTATAGTACAATTATAGTATAGTGTGCGGAATTGAAATCTTAATCTTTAAATCTTGTAGGAATTGAAAATCACACCACTCTTTTAGAAATGAAAGCAAAAACAATCATTCTTAACCTCTCACACAGGAAAAGATATGAAAGAAAAATAAAAACAATTGCTCTTAACTTCTAGGTAGAAAGCAAATAAAAACAATTGCTCTTAACCTCTCACACAGGAAAAGGTATGAAAGCAAATAAAAACAATCACTCTTAACCTCTCACACAGGAAAAGATATGAAAGCAATAAATCTTAATCTATGAAAGAAATAAATCTTAATATATGAAAAAAAATAAATCTCACACATTATAGGTGGCCAATCCAAAAGCATGAGAGATGCCAAGTTGAGAGGCTCCCAGTGCAAGCATTACCAATCAAGGTGAACATCACTCATGAGTATGGTGCTAAATCTAAATTCCATTTATAAGTAATCTTAACTTTCCACCTGAGTATCTCCAACTTTACACATGCCTTTGAAAGGAGAAGGCTCTCCTCTTTATACAAGAACATAAGAAGCTACCTCATTAATTTAGGTCCATTATTCTCTCCTTAGATCCCTAGAAAATCTCATAGAGTTACAACTCAAATAGGTAATGATGAGACACATATCCTCTTTGACCTTTATCCAAATCTTCTTCCATATCTTGAAGGGAATTCGATTTTGAGTATTGGAGGCCACATAAGGGTGCCTTGGAAGCTTCCAAATGACCTACACGTCATGAAACTCAAACCACTTTTAAGTATTAGAAAGTATATGTCATTTTTCTAAGTTTTAACCATTTAATTCACTTATAATACTAGAAATCATTATCTTTTGGAAAACACAAACATAACCGATATAATTATGAAAATGGAGGCTAATGAAAGATTATATGGTTATGGAGTTGCAACATGTGAGTGAAATGGTGGCAATAAAGGTGAAAGTGGATGATATTTTGAAGACATTTTGGAGGCTCTACAGAGACTTCTCGAATAAATTTGTAAGAAGCTTCCTTAACCAAACAACCTTCTTTCCTACTTCACATGCAACTGCATATTCTACCTCGACACTACTTAAAGCAACGAGATCTTGCTTGCTACTCATCCATGAGATCATAACAACTCGCAGACTAAAACATCCTTCGGTAGTGCTCCTTCCATCGGTCTCACTGCCACCCCAATCAGAATATGTGAAGCAGATTAGCTTGACTTCTTACTATCATACTTTAGGCAGTGATTTACAGTGTCATGAAGATCAATATATGTTTGGCAACTATCCTGTGATCATGACGAGGCTCCAACTGAAACTGGCCTAGAATGTTTACTGCAAAACATATATATGACCTAGTATTTACCAAATACGTTAGGGAACTTACTAACTGTCGATAGGAGGTAGGATCCACGAGACTAGAGTCAGAGCCCCTCAACTTCTTGAATTTGGTGATCATAGGAGTAGTCATCGGCTTGGAATCCATCATCCCAAATTTCTGCAATAGCTTGATGATGTACTTTCCTTGCCCCAAATATATCTCCTCGGGTCTTTGCCATACTCCTAGACCTAGGTAATAATGCATCAGTCCTAGATCCTTCATTTCAAATTCAGTTGCCAACATCTTCTTGCATTCTTGAATTCTTCGCTCCACACCTGTGATGAATAGATCATCCACATATAGTAGAATAATGATGGGCTCATTATTCACGACCTTGATGTAGAGATTTAGATCAGCAAAACTCTCCACGGACCCAATTCTAAGTAGATATGCAACCATCCTTGCATACCATGCCCTAGGTGCTTGCTTCAAACCATATAGGGCCTTCTTAAGTTTGCAAACATGAGAGTCCCCGCTATTAACTTCAAAGCCTTCTGGTTGTTCGATATACACTTCCTCATCAATGATCCCATTCAGAAATGCGGTCTTCACATCCATTTGATGGATATTCCAACCCATTGTAGCAGCCAATGAAACCAAAGATCTAATGGCAGTGTACCTTGCTATGGGAGCAAAGGTTTCTTCATAATCAATGCCTTCCTTTTGAGAGAAACCCCTTGCAACGAATCTTGCTTTGTACTTGTCTATACTTCCATTAATAACATGTTTGATTTTATAGATCCATTTGGATGTGACAACCGATTTGTCACTAGGTCTAGGAACGATTTTTCAAACCCCATTCTTCATGATGGATTGATATTCTTCCTGCATTGCTTTCTTCCAAACCTCATGATGAGCAACTTCCTTGAATTTAGATGGTTCGGCTTCAATTAACTTTGTCATGTATGCAGCATAACCAGAATATCTTTTCGGTCTCTTACTTTCCCTGAAGGTTCCTTTCACAACTTCATGTCCTTCAACATCTTCTAATGTAGCTTTTAACCAATTTGGCCTTTTCCTTGTGGTTGGGATGACCACCGATTGAATAGGCTCACTCGGTCCTTCTTATTCTTCTTGATTTCTAGTAGGGTTTTCATGATGAACTTCTTCTTTGAATATGGGAACTTCTTCGTCGTCAGAATCAATAGGAATATCCTTTGATTTCTTCTATGCTTGATTTTCATCGAATATGACATCCTGCTTACTTCAATGTGTCTTCCTTCCTTAATGTAGATTCTATATGATTTTTAGGAGAGACTATATCCAACGAATACTCCCCTGATACTTGTAGAGTCCATCTTCTTTTGCTTGTCCTTTGGAACATGGATGTATGCTAGGATTCCAAAGATTCGAAGGTGATCCACACTCGGCTTCTTTCCAGTAAATAATTCTTCAGGTGTCGTATTATCAATACTTTTATGAGGACATCTATTTTGAATGTACACGACTGCCATTGCTGCTTCTCCCCATAAGAATTTTGGTAGGTCTTGATCAAGGAGCATAGTTTGAATGCCTTCTTCAATTGACCTATTCTTCCTTTTGGCCAATCCATTTTGTTTGGGATAATAGGGAACAATGAGCTCCCTCTTAATACTTGCTTCCTTACAATATGCAATCAATTCCTTAGAAATGTATTCCCCACCATTGTCAAACCTTAGAGTTTTTTTCTTTCTTTTGGTTAGGGTTTCCACTTTAGACCTAAACTTGAACATATCAAATACTTCACCTTTTGTTTTAAGAAGATAGAGCCATGTTTTTCTAGAATGGTTATCAGTGAAAGTCACATAGTAGAGATGACCTGCAAGTGATTTGTCAGACATGGGCCCACACACATCAGAATGGATGAGGTCTAATATCTCTTTAGACCTAGTTTCACTATTCAGAAATGGCTTTCTTGTATGTTTTCCCAAAGAACATCCCTTGCACTCACCTTCATGATTTAACTTCATATTGGGGATACCATGAACCAATTGACTAAGAGTAGGGATGACCTTATAATGTACATGATCATACCTCCTATGCCATAGCTCAATGGGACTGATTTCAATATGAACTAAAGCTTGAGGAGGTGGTGCAATGACTCTATAAAGACTTCCTTCAAAAATTCAATGACCCTAGCTTTATCAATGCTAAAGTCTTTTCCCCAGACCAATACTTTACCATCAACAAAAGCAACTGTGTAATGACTCTATAAAGACTTCCTTCACGAACTCCAATGACCCTAGTTTTGTCAATGCTAAAGTCTTTTTGTAATATCCCTAACCCGAAATATTTCTTAAACCCTAGCAAAGTCTCAACCAGAAAAACGTGCAAGTGGTATAGTGGCCAAGAAAATCATAGAGATATAATAATAGTAGTGCAACAACAATAGTGTATATATGAAATATAAATAGATACTCAAGAAATGCAGCGAGAAATGCTAAGCCATTTTATTATACTGAGCAATAAGATGAGTACAAGAGGTGAACAGAAAGATGGCACCTCGACTTGCACAAGGCAAGTGAAGAAATACACTCAGAATAACACAGAATGGCCTATCTCAGAACTGCGTGGAAGCTACTGGAGAACTGCCGTACTGCTGCTGCTGCTGGAAATCAAATGAGGATTTGGGGCTGTTCCCCTTCTTAGAAAAAGCTGAAACTCTGGAATCAGACTCTACTCTAGAAACCCAGAAAAAACCCAAGAAGCTTTCTCGGAATAGCCAACCCCCGAAAATCACCCCCTTGGGGTTCTGTGCAGTCCCTCAATGCTCTGCGCTGCCACTGAATGAAACCCTCCAGAAATCTGCCTGAAACCTCTGCCAAAACTCCCCAATATGCAAGGGCTGATCCCCTGCTCAATCTCCCAGCGCAAATCCTGTTGCAAACCCTCAATCCAGAACTCCTGCCAGAAGGAACTGCGTCATCCCTCTCAGGCCTGCGCAGTCATCTCAATCCTCTCGCCAACTACCAACGAAACTGCTGCAAAAATACTGATGGAACTACCTTGCCCGAGCAGGCACTCGAAGTCCCCTGGGGCTAAGGGTGAGATCTCCGAATGGAGACACTCAATGCACTAAACAGTGCTGCAAACTAGCTAAACAGCCAGCGTGCTAGAAGTCGAAACGACTAGTTCAAATGCACATAATTGAATGATCAAAATGAGGGGGCTCCTCTCTCTTTTATAGCCTTTGCCTTTCACAATCCCAAGGCTCACCTCCTCCTGCGTGATTCCCCTCTTGCCACGTGTTCCTTCCCTCCTGCGCAGTCCCTCCATGTGTCTGCGTGGGCTCCATTTCTGCGTCCTCCTTTGGCCCCCTTGGCTCCCCTTTAAGTCACAACGTTGTGCTACTAGGAATTGACTTTTTATTCTAAAAATGAGTTATGTCCCCCGTCTTCACTTTTTTATTTACAAATAACTATAGAAGGCAAAAATTGAACAAAATCAAATATTCCAATTAGCCATGGCTAATTAGGAATATTACAGTCTCCCCCGGCAAAATGTTGCTTGTTCTCAAGCAACTGAAGTGATGGATGCTGCACGATCTTCTCACTCTCCCAAGTGGCATCCTCATCTGGCAAATTCTTCCACCTCACCAAGAATTTCCGGACCGTCCTGCTCTGCAGTTGCCTTTCCCTGGTATCAATGATAGCCTCCGGCTGCAATACCAAATGCCCCTTGTCATCCATGGGTGGTAGCTCATCTATCACTGTCACCTGCTACCCCAATGCCTTTTTCAGGCATGATACATGAAAAACGTTATGAATCTTGCTGCCTTGGGGCAGCTCCCTCTCATATGCAACTTGTCCAATCCTGCGTATCACCCTGTACGACCCATAAAAGCGGGGCTTGAGCTTCTTAGCCCCCTTCTGCTTTAGTGAAGACTGTCGGTATGGCTGTAATCGTAGGTAGACCATGTCTCCTACCTCGAACTGTCTTTCCACCAGACCCTAATCGGCATACAACTTCTGCTGGTTCTGCACTGTAGCCATGTTATCCTTGAGAGCTCGGAGAATATCCTGACTCTCTTGGATCCAAATCTTGGATCTAGGAGCCTTGCTATCACCAAACATCACGTCAACAAAAGATAAAGGACGATACCCATATAAGGCATATAATGGTGACATACTAATGGACATGTGATGTGAAGTATTGTAGCAGTACTCCCCCAGATGCAGCCACTTCAACCATGCTCGCTGCTACTCACTGACATAGTTACGCAAGTAGCCCTCCAGCCACTTGTTAACTATCTCTGTCTGCCCATCCGTCTGTGGGTGATAACTGGTACTCGGTGTCAACTCCGTCCCCACCAATCGGAAAAGCTCCTGCCAAAACCTGCCCATGAAACAGCTGTCCCTATCACTAACGATGGTCTTAGGAAGACCATGTAGCCTGAAGATCTCTCTGAAGAACAACGCAGCCACCTGTGTTGCTGTATAGTGTGCGGATATGGCAAAAGTGTGCGTACTTCGTCAGTTGATCAACGACGACAAAGATACAATCCTTGCCCTGTACCATGGGCAACCCTGTGATGAAGTCCATCGAAATACTCTCCCATTTCCCCTTTGGAATGGGAAGAGGCTGTAATAATCCCGCGGGATGGCTCATCTCTCCCTTGTTCCTCTGGCAAGCATTGCACTCCTGGAGTACGTCCTCCTTGAAGCCCTTCCATGAGAACCTCTCTCTAAACCCCTGATGTCTTGCCAATGGTGAATCATGTGATGCCTGGAGTATCTTCTTCTTGAGCCGAGACCCCTCAGTCAAGAAGATCCGGTCCCTGTAATAGATGATCTCATCGACCACCCTGTACCTGTCATTTGCCACCTGCCCATCTAGAACCTCACATGCAAACTTGTCCTTGGAGTACTCTACCAAGAGTCGAGCCCTCCAGTCTTCATCCAAGCTCATAAGAGACAACGTGGCTGGTCTACCTGAAAGGGCGTCTGCTACCACATTGTTCTTACTCTTGACATACTCAATGTCAAGGTCATATGCTTGGATCTTACTGATCCACTTCTGCTGCCTCTCCTGTAGCTGCTTCTGCTCCAAAAAGAACTTGAGGCTGTTGTGATTAGTCCTCACCCTGAACCTGTTACCCACCAAATATTGCCAGTACTTAGCCAATGCATGCATGATGGCCAGCATCTCCTTGTCGTACGACGTATATAGAATACAACCTCTCGCGCGGAAGGAGCTTCTGGCTCTCAAAGGCTACAGGTTGACCTCCCTGCATCAACACTGCAGATCCCCTCTCCTGACGCATCACACTCCAAAACAAATGGTTGCGTAAAATCTGGCAACACAAGCACTGGGCAGCTGCTCATAGCCTCCTTGAGCCTGTCAAAGGCTCGCTGCGCTGTATCCAACCAACTGAATGCCCCCTTCCTCATCAAATCTGTCAGGGGTGTAGCAAGCTGCGAGAAACCTTTGACGAATTTTCGGTTGTAAGTACAAATGTCAATGAATCCTCGAAGTTCCGTCACGTTTCTCGGCTCCGGCCATTCTCTGATGGCCCTGATCTTCTCCTCGTGGACTCTCACTTCGTCCACCCCTATGATGTGTCCCAGATACAACATCTACGTCAACCCAAACTCACACTTGGAGAGTTTGGCATAGAACTGCTGCTCCTGTAAGATACACAATACTATCTCAATGTGCTGGAGATGCTCCTCCCAAGTCCTGCTGTAAATGAGAATATCATCAAAGAATACCAACACAAACTTCCTCAAGTGACTATGGAGATGTGATTCATGTAGGACTGAAATGTAGTGGGGGTGTTGATTAGCCCAAAAGGCATCACCAAGAACTCAAAGTGCCCATAGTGACACTTGAAGGCGGTCTTGGGAATGTCCTGCTCCCTCACGCGAGTCTGATGGTACCCAAATCTCAAATCAATCTTTGAGAAGAACCGCGCTCCCCTCAACTCGTTCATCAACTCATCGATCCTAGGTATGGGGTACCTGTTCTTCAGGGTCTTCTTGGTCAGGGCCCTGTAGTCAATGCACATCCTCAATGTACCATCCTTCTTCTTCATCAACACCACAGAAGAAGCAAAAGGACTCGTGCTCGGTCGAATGTGCCCAAGAGCCAGCAACTCTTGGATAGCCGGCTCAATCTCATCCTTATAGGCCTTGGGGTGCCTATAGAGGGTGGTGATCACTGCTTGTATGCCCTGCTCAAACTCGATGGTGTGCCCAAACCCCCGATCTGGTGGCTGTCCTGGTGGAATCTCCCCAAACACTATGGCATACCGATCAAGGATGGACTGTATCTCTGGATGTACCGTCTGCCCTGTAGTCACTGCCTCTAATGCATGCAGCTCCACTGCCCACTCTATGTCTCCCTTCCGGAGGACTGCCTCCATCCGATGAGCCAACAGAGTCTGAGGCGGATATGTGTGTTGTCCTCGTATCTTCTCATGCCTCCCTGTCTTCTCATCATCCCACTCCATCTCTAGGGTCTTCCAATCCGTCGTGACCTTCCCTAGAGTGATAAGCCACTGAACACCCAGTATCATGTTGGGTGTCCAGGATATTGAAACACGAAAAAGTGGTCAGTCAATGTGTGGTGCCCGTCGTCAC